>JAODUJ010234647.1:0-10401 GCA_027564615.1 Psolus chitonoides
CGCCAGTATGTCTAAATATTCTTGAATTTTTCACCCAAAACTACTCATACGCCACTATGTCTATTCAGCGACGATATAATACTGTACAAAACTCACGAGTTCTGGCACACATGCAAGATCTACACGAGTCATCACGCCAGCGCTTGACTGTACTCCATCGTTCAATGCTGAGACTAGGATACAAGATGGCAGTAGGTATATACCTATCATTTAGATAATAATTTTGCAGGGGTCATGACAAGAGAGTTTCTCACCCCAGGAGATATGGTAATAATTATGCTATAGGCTGCCTCAGCCTAAGGCCTAAGTTAAATCTATTGCAAATTGGGGGGAGAGTGGCATATACACGGCTTCTGTGTTCTGGAGATGTCCCCTTCAACAAGTGTCTGACATATTTGGGGTGAGAAAGGAGTTATTTCAGTTGCATAAGGGCTAGGCTACGGAGACTGTGCTGCCGTGCACATCTTACACCCAATATGGCAGCATCATCACACCATATTGATGACTTGTGTCCTAAGACCATAATTCGCCCTCAAGGGTCCACACTATCATTAATTGCTCCATTAATTTACGCACTAAATTGATTTTTTCATGTGGCTGTTGTGAGCCTCGTAGAAGTTCAAGCTTTTTATGAGGCACCAATCATATGAACGCTGACACATTGAGCCTCCGTGGCACATAAAAATCTCCATACCATGACCATTGATATTTTGAGCTAGGAGAGGACAACGTTTTGAGGTGGGACCCCCATCCTAGCAGCTGATTTGGCTGGATGATATTTACATTTCGGCATCTAATGGCTAAAATGCCTCGAATTCCCCCAATCCTAATAATGTTCACACTATATACACTTACTTTTGTACTCAACAAATCAAATCAGTTCATCAAAAATTACCATTCTCACTCCGTGATATCATGTCATGAAAATCACCAACAAAATATTTGTAGGGACTTTCACCCAGGGAGAACATTTTGGGGGTAGTAGTTTGCCCATAATTGGGGTGTGCAGCCTATACAGGCCCGTAGCCAGGCGGGGGCACGGGGGGAGGGACGTGAGGGCCTCGTGCAGGCTAACATGCCCCCTTATTTGGCAAAGGGCAAACAAACAACTTATAACGTTCATGTAAAGAGGTTTGGCCAAATGTCATTTTACATATATCCACAATTATCACATAACCCTGCGGGTTGAAACTTCGATTCGAGCATTTACTAGAGTGAACCATTGATTTTTTCCCTAACTGGAGTTATGAATAATGATTAGTGTAGTTATTTCACTCTCAGAGTTGGACTGCCCTATCGGTCACCGGCCTGGGCTGGTGCGCTTTTCGCCATTGCGCCTCCAGGCATGCCTTTTGAAAAATATATACAAACACCAGAAGACGCGTCTCTGCTCTACTGCAAGGGGCCAAATGTTTAGCTTAATGTGACGCATTGAAAACCACCAAAGCAAAACAATGTTTACACTTCAAATGTCCCAGTGTCTATAAATATCCATTTCCAGACTCATGTACATGTGTTATGTTCATGGCCCCTATATCAAACCACAGTGTCCGGTGACAGTGTCCGGTTTATGACTTTGAAATAACTTCAATGTTTACTTTTTTATACTTATGGTTGGAACTTGGCAGTAGATTGTCTTCTAAGCCCCCTTCTGAGAGCACAAAATCCTCCCCTCCTCTCAGACCCCTCCCCAGGACGGCTTTTCGGTCGTGCTCCTCCTTGGATTGTTGGTGCCCCCCTCTATACTGAACTGTCCTGGCTACGGGCCTGAGCCCATAACTGATCACACGTTATTTAATGAGGTCAGTGCATGGGCATTCTAATTCACTTCATTCATTCATGGTGGGTTATGGTTGGAGTAATTGGCTTTTAGTTGTACAGTAACTCGTAGCACGAAATTGATGCATCATAATAAAGGAAACTATACAATCTTCCTATCCACATGTTTTTTAGAGGAAGCATTGATTACTCTTTCCAACCAGAATATAACGGGATATGTAATTTGATATTAAAATATTAGATGTTAAAATATCTAATGCAGAATCAGTATAAACGTATTCAAGTAAGAGTGTAGCGACAAAATCTCAGATAATATGTTTACGTTCAATATCTCATTTGGCTATTCATCAGAACGCTAGTACAGTCTGGTAGTTTGAAAGGCACGTCCAGTCAAAATAAAATGTTCTAAAATATGTATGTTGGAGGTATAAACATATGTTGACTATAGTGAAGATTCCATCTTTCTATGTTCCAATGATGGGATGACAAAATAATGTTAAATGTTATTCATTTTATTATTGAAATCCTTGATCATCTGTTGTATTTTGTGTGCTCATATTTAACATTGAAATCAAAATGCTATCGATTCCCCAATTTCAGGATGTTATGGACAATATCTAATATCTGTAGAACATTTGGAATCTCTCACCTGTATTTTATAGAAAAGGTAAAGGATTTCCAGGTAAAATTCCGGTATGGTTATAAGAAACGTGAACGTGGACATTATATGCTCGGCAACACTCCTGTTAGAGCAGTACCGGTACTATATGTGTTAGAAGCCTGGGAGTGTTATTTGACTGTCACTTAAAGATGAAGGATCACATCAAGAAGATCACTCGTTCTGGCTTGTTTGATGTACACAAGATCGGTAAAATAAGAAAATATTTGGATCAAGTGACAAGAGAAGAGATGGTACACGCATTCATCACTTCGCACATTGACTGTTGCAACAGCTTACTTGCTGGTCTAGCGGAAACAGAAATATCCAAACTACAACGACTTCAAAACGCATTTGCCAGAATAATGAAGCCATCCAAACGGCAAACCCACATAACGCCAATCTTGCTTGAACTTCACTGGCTGGTTCCATGCACGCCCACTTTCGTATCCGCCTCAAAATGCTCATTATTATGTTCAAATGTCTCCACGGAATTGTTCCCGGCTATCTCGTCGACCTGATTGTCACCTACAAGCCATCCAGATTCCAAAGGTCCTTAGCTCTCAATCGAGTTATACAGCCTAAAGCACGTACCAATAACTATGCCGAAAAGAGGTTTCCATACCAAGGACCCATTTTGTGGACGTGTTACCTCTCGATGTCAAGAACCTTCTTCTGTGGGTTCTCTCAAACTAAAACTGAAACATGATCTGTTCATATGTGATAGAGAACGTCAAAACGAGCTCACTGGTCCAACCCCCATCTTCATTGCTTGTGTCTTGTATGGTGAACTAACGTCTGGAAAGGGGAATGTAGGAAGACCTCTGCTAAGATTCAAAGATGCCTGCAAGAGAGACATGAAGCAGTTTAACACCAATCACGAATCTTGGGGACTCATTGCAAAGAACAGACTGGTCTGGCGACAAACACTTCATTATGGTGCCATTCACTTTGATAAGAAATGGTTTCAAACACTAATGAAACTTCGAGAGAAGAGACATCGACCGAGATAACACTTAACAGCGGATGATTGTATGTGCTTGAAGTGCCAGTGTGTGTGTCGTTTACGGACTGGGTTATTCAGCCATGAGAGTGGTTGCAGTGGAGGAAGACTGTGACCTTTGTTGTCTGTGATTGTGTTATTCTGTTGTGTTATTTTGTTCTATTTTATGGACACTTCTTCCCAGTGTCGGATCTAGGATACGGCCTTGCTTGCAACACCTGGAAAGGGTCATTTCCGGGGATCTAGGAGCTGTTTCCTTCAAAAAATTATTTGGCCGCTGCGCGCCAACCCACGCGGGAGCTCCGCTTAGATAGTGGCACGGGTTTTGACTTTCAAGGTTTGGCAAGACCACTCAAAACCCCTCCCCCTTGGAAAAATCCTGGATCCGTGCCTGCTTCCCATCATCTGCGAACGATGTACGGGTGACAGACTCGTATGGTTATCAGAAAAATATGATATGGCCGGTCTCCTCTTCTACTAAAATCGACAGAATTCAGATCATCATTATTAGCTATATCAACCGATTCGCAATGTCGATACAGTAATTACTGATGCACGTTTCATCACTTTCGCCAGTAATTACTGGCGTGTGTTAACAATTGTTCAACACCGCTGACCCTAACCTCAGTCATAACCAGTACATAAGTAATGTTTCCTGGTTTAACATGTGTTATGTGTTATTAACTTTCTTCAGTTGTTCAGTACTGTATGGACCATGCGTATCGGGTGTCTATACACAGCCGGACATGGTGCAACGTTGGGATAAAGTCCTGCTGGTATAATATTTAATTATGCATGTTTTGCTCTGCAAAACATGCATATAGCCTAATTAAACTGAAACATTGATATTCATTACAAAACACCACACTAATCCAACAGAGTACCTGCCTGATATCACTTTCATCAATAAAATACATTAGCTATAGCAACCACCAAGTAAAATCATGATCCAACAAAATATGAGTCAATTTTCGTACAACTGACATTCAAAGAAAATTGCCATTGCACCAAAAGTACAGGTATACTCAAACAATTTATTTTATATATGTATGAATGGCAAATGTGTTATCAGCAGAATTTGATACATTCTCATACCGGTGCACATTTCTCCCCTCCCATGATCGATTAATCTGATATTATAGGCTATTTAGTAAGAAAACATTATATGGGTGAATGGATCAGTGGCGGAGCTAGGGGGTTTCGGTCAGAGGGCCGAGCGGAGTGATTTGAGGCGCTTTTTATGTTAGCTCAATAGAGCGCTTGCTAGCTAAAAAGGGCGCCAATAATCCATTTTAACGTCGTCAGGGGGTCGGTCGCCACCTCTGACCATATGGAAGCCCCGCCACTGGAACGGATGGTGGCGGTTAAATGGCGAAGAATATTATCAGCAGAATTTCAGTAATGTTATTTTAATTATTGGATAGGATTTTCCAGATTCCTGAAGCGAATTTGAATGACCTGGAGCAAAAAGTGCTAACCGAAATTTGAGAAGACTACTGACACCCGGTACTGATTTAGGATATACGGTCTGCATGCACATTACGGCACGTGTTAAACATGTTATATGAAGAAGTTCCAACTGCTCCGTTTGTATGAAATCTAGCTCTGAGAATACTTCGTCACTGTCGCCGTAGCCGTAGCTGCCGCCAAGGCCGCCCCCTCCCCCCAACCGCCACACCGCTACCACCACCATTCCGTACGTGCCCTGACATAATTACACTGTGTATGTGTATGTATATGTGTTTGTGTTGGGAACCATATATCTACTGCTGAATGCCGCCCTCTACGAGCAATTTCTTGCCCAAAGGTACTTGCAGGGGTCGATGGATCTGCCAGTAAAAACATCCGTGTTGACTCATCCTTCCAACATATTGTGAAAGTAATTTCGATTTAATTACCTTTAAATAATTCTCATTCCCCTTCAAATTGTTCAAAAAAAGAGAAATGGGGCACAGATTTCAATTTTTGTGAGCTACACCAAAAAATTGGCTGCTTCTTACGGACATGTCCATCGTACTCGGTAACAATTCCATGCACCCAGATTGATTGTGGACACACAGATAATCATCAACCAGATTAGAATAAACTCAGTACATTGTGTGAGTATATTATAACATGTGCTGCACGCTGGCAAGAATCATATTACTCAAACCTGGCACACTTTCAGTAGTAGGCCTGGTTTTTGCCCGACCGCTTTTTTTCTTGAGTCTTGCCTGCCTGTGTCGAACGTTGGACCATATATAGCTAGAGTTTACTTTCCCAATATAGCGACACATGTAATAGGCTAGATTCATTCTGGGTGCATTATCTGTATCAGTATTTCAACATATTGGTGGAAGGGTCTTTAGATCGTAATTCGAAAACTTTGTGAGTATCACTCCAAAGCCATCGATTATGCTCAATATTCCTGCCCAAATTCAATTGAAAATGTAAATATCAGTGGTTTTACGCATTGTGCATGTCAATATTAGTAGATTTGCTGCATTTTGGTAACAGAAATAAACCCTGCAAGTACCTTCAACTGTTGAATATTGAAGGTCTCAATTCTAAGGATTTCTTCCAATTAATTTCAAAAGCTTGCAACTTTGGGTGATATTATAGCTCCATTGTGCATTTTATCATGACTGTGTGAAAATGAACAGATACTTGCTTTAATGACAATGGTGTACATGCCATGAGAATGCCTTCATGTACCTTCTCCCAGCTTAGTGAATCTTGGGAGAGGAGGATTACTTCCTTTCTCCTAGTGTAGTTTCTCTCTAATCTTGGCTAGCCACTGAGTGGGCCACCCTGGCAACCACAAAATTATTGCAAGATTTTATTGGACCCAACCAATGAATTCTGCTCGCAATCAAACATGTCAATTGTTTTTTTGCAATCGATTGTAAACACATGAATAAACCCTCCAAACATCATACATGTTGAACACACACTGTATTATAGCAATATGTATGGCAGCCTCAGAAATTTATTACCATAATTATGGGAGGTGAAATTAATTCCTACATGTCATGGAATTCTGAATAGTCTTTTTCCAACTGTGTTATTCAAAGATTTTATTCCACTGAAGTGACTGTCCTTCTCAGAATTTTGAAGTTCCAGCTCCATATATCACAGCCTTCTCCTACTTTCTCAACCACCAAGTGAACTAAACTATACATTGAACAATGCATACTTTACTTCAGAAAAATATAAACAATTGGCAATTTCTTGAGGGGTTTCCATGATCCAAACAATGCATTCTACTTGCAATCAAACATGAACATTTTCATAAATTTCAGTGATATTATATATTTCATGTAGTTGTGTTTCACAAACGATTGTGACTAACACAGGAATCACCCCACACAAAAAACATCACATGTTAATCACACAATGCATTATTATAGCAATATATGGCAGCCTCGGAAATTTATTATCATAACTATGGAATATGAAATTAATGCCTATAAGACAAATAGGACAAACAATGTTTACTTGTACCTCTTTAGTCATCATGTGTTGGAACTCTTATCCTAACTTTACTATCCAAAGATTTCATTTTACTAAAGTTACTGTCCTTCTTGGATTTTGAAGTTTCAGCTCCATATATGACACCCACTCTTCCAGCTTAAGACGATTTTCTCAGTTAATTCATGTTATGAACTTTTCTATTTATGTCACTGTTATCATTACATTCAGTAATTTACACCCCCACCCTCTTGGAACCATCAACCGTGACCCTAGTAGCATGGTTCAAGCTCTTTTGTTTTCTGGTCTCAACTAATTATAAAGTGTCAATCAAACATATCAATCTTTTCAGGAGTCTCTTTCTCTTGTTTCCCCCTATCAGCAGACATGTTTTCTGAATCCCCACCCTTCACAGTTTCCGATTCCATGCCCTCTGTTTCCTTCCCCTCCCCTGATTTCTCTAAAATCTCTGTCCTCCCCTGGACCCAGAGCGTGAACCTTGGTTCAGGATTCTCCCCACCAGCATAGAGTCGATCACTCTGAGCTAATCTCTCCCGCGATTTGTTCCACGAGATGGATACCTTCTTTGTCCTGTTCAGCACTAGGTCCATCGGCATGACTGCACCAGAACCAAGACCAGCCTTGGTGCTGTGAACACCAACTTGAATCTGAAGGGAAAACCAGAATAAATCAGAATAGGAGAGC
Organism: Psolus chitonoides; assembly: GCA_027564615.1. Taxonomy (NCBI): domain Eukaryota; kingdom Metazoa; phylum Echinodermata; class Holothuroidea; order Dendrochirotida; family Psolidae; genus Psolus; species Psolus chitonoides. Next base: position 7,596 of record JAODUJ010234647.1, read on the forward strand.
TCTATATACACATGGAGATGTGTATGTATGCTTGGCACTGTTTATCCGATGTTGGATGGTAACCTCCACAAGAGCTTCAGGGTCAGATCCATCGGCATGACTGCACCGGATCCCAGAACAGCCTTGATGCTGTGAACACCAACTTGGAACTCAAAGGAGAACCAAAATAAATCATAAAGAGTAAGCTATTTGCACAGATTGAACACAAAGAGTTATATTGATGAACGTTTGGGACTGCTGATCTAATGTGTGATAACCTCCACAAGAGTTTCAGGTCCATCGGCATGACTGCATCGATCCCAGACCAGCCTCGGTGCAGTGAACACCAACTTGGATCTAAAAGGAGAACCAAAATAAATCAGGATGGGTAAGCTGTTTGTACAGATTGTACACAAGGAAATATATGTGTGTATGATTGGGACTGCTGATCTAATGGTGGATGATAACCTCCACAAGAGCTTCAGGGTCAGATCCATCGGCATGACTGCACAGGATCCCAGAACAGCCTTGATGCTGTGAACACCAACTTGGAAAGGAGAACCAAAATAAATCAGAAAGAGTAAGCTATTTGCACAGATTGTACACAAGGAGATATATTGATGAACGTTTGGGACTGCTGATCTAATTTATGATAACCTCCACAAGAGTTTCAGGTCCATCGGCATGACTGCTCCGGATCCCAGACCAGCCATGGTGCAGTGAACACCAACTTGGATCTAGAAGGAGAACCAAAATAAACCAGGATGGGCAAGCTGTTTGTACAGATTGTACACAAGGAGATATATGTGTGTATGATTGGGACTGCTGATCTAATGGTGGATGAAAACCTCCACAAGAGCTTTAGGGTCAGGTCCATCGGTATGACTGCACCGGATCCCAGACCAGACTTGGTGCAGTGAACACCAACTTGGATCTAAAAGGAGAACCAAAATAAATCAGAATGGGTGAGTTGCAATAACAGATTGTAGACAGGGAGATACATGTATGTTTGGCACTGCTGATCTAATGTATGAGAGCTCCAGGGTGAGTTGACTGCACCAGAACCCAGACCAGCCCTGATGCTATGAACACCAACTTGAATCTTCAAGGAGAACCAAAATAAATCAGAATAGGTTAGCTGTTTGTACACAAGGAAATATATGTGTATGATTGACACTGCTGATCCAATGTTGGATGATGACCTCCACGAAAGCTTCAGCGCCAGATCCATCGTTATGACAGCACCAACCTGGATCTAAGAGGAAGACATAGACATAAATAAATCGGAATGGATAAGCTATATGTACATATTGTACATACGGAGATGTTTGTGTGTATGTTTGGTAATGGGTGTGGTGTTCTAATGGTTATGGATCAAGTCTTGTCATCCAAGGATCAAGGGATTCAGTCGCAGCCTCGCTGTGTCCTTAGGCATTCTGCACTTTATCTTGATTGTCTCTCTCCACCCAGGTGCATGAATGGGTACCTGTGAGGTAACAGATGAAGATGCTATGGCATTTGCTGCCGGGGTGTAGTAGTTTGACTCGGCAAAGGTGCCCCTATGGTACAGGCACAGTCTAACTCCCCACAAGAGCTTACATCCCAATAGGTTTGCATGGTTATTCATTGGTTGACAAGTTGTATTGAAAGTCAAACATGATGTAACCTTTGGCATGGCTGAAATTTTGCCGTCGTCCAGTTGTAAGAGGCAACTAATTTGTGCGAGGCAACTAAAAGAACATGGTTAGCTTGTCCACCGGAAGACTGCTTTATATTTCTTTAGAAAAAACAAGAACGCAACTCTGCGTTGTGATTCCTTGCCATATTTTTTTATAACCAGCATTTTTCCAATGATTCGTGACAGACCTGGAAACCAATCACTGTCTGAATTTGAAACAATTGGCAGACTCGGTGATGTGATGGTTAATTTGCAACATGGTAGAGCCGAGAAATACATACTTTACATGCGCTAGCAGTAATGATTACACATGAAAAGTACATGACCACTTCATCCATCAGAATCATAAGACAGTTCCTACCGTCACCATGCTAATGTCACCCATTGGACAGATGTGACAAAGTAAAAACAAGTAATTTGCTCCTCTAATTCAATTGGAATCGACGATATGTTAGTCATTTTTGATTTTATATAGTCAAATACCCAAATTGGTAAAAGATCAATCTGAACATGCCATACAGTCCCTGTCCCAGATTCTAGAAAATAAAATAATATTATGAGGATTTTCATAGCAGTAACATACAAATTCGAACGATGATGTGGACATGGAACCTAAATCTAGCTAAAGGGCATGAACTATGTCATTCCCTTGAACAGTGGAATACGGGTTGCATATATTTCACAAATACAGCAAAAGATCATTCCATTTAATCTGTTTTTTATTTACACACATCACAAAATTACACTTAAAACTTGTTGAATAAACATCCAATTGTTTCCTTTCTTTGAGCGTGTACATGACATTGTTTACTTAGTCATGGCTTTCACAATATACAAACAAACAGGTCTGACTGTCAGTGGAAGCAGTTAAACTAATACTAGTAAACTTTACCTGGTAAACAATTCAACTATACTGATCTCATTCACCAAATGGATTGAAGGTATACAGTAGGCTTGGGCAGTACTCTATGAGCAAAATACAGTATGAGCCCAGGATTTTAGTCTAGTAGTAAGGTTGTATGAAATTTATGTTTATTTGGAACCTTGTTGAAAATGATGTTTATTTCATGATAGTTCTGACATTTGCATGTACAAGAAGTACATTATAGAGAGGAGTGGCAAATTATGTGTGCATATATGCTCAAATTG
>JAODUJ010234758.1:0-10401 GCA_027564615.1 Psolus chitonoides
TCCACTTTCGAACCCATTCGAGATTTCATTGGGGCGAAGGCAAAACCATAATATCCCCGAAGTGGGGATATAATGAGGGGGAGAAAAGCAGTATTTCTAGGCTTGTTTTCCCTCCCTGCCCACCTGGTTTGTTTGAGCGTGTTTCTATTGGGCTAATCACTACTTAGCGCTAACTTATCGATAATTGGAAACAGAACAGTATCTTTCCAATTCAGCAGCTGTTTCTACTGCAGCACTTAGCGCTATTCAGTGTTTTTTTCCGATGGAGCTTACTACATCGGTTGAACCTAAGTGCATGACGTCATGTGGACCCTGCATGTAGTAGGCATGTAAACAAACAGAACAGCACGAAACACGAAGTCTGCCACTGTTGTTCGGATGCTATTTCTACTATGGTACATTATTTACAGTTACAAGAGCATAACTTGTAGAGTTGTAAACACAAGATCAGAGCGAAACACGAAGTCTGCCGCTGTTATTCTAATGCAATTTCTAGTACAGTATTTTACTGCTAGCCTAGGCTATACTGCAACAGCATGCAGTCCACGAAAACGGAAGATGAGTGATGAAACCTCACATGTTCCGTTGATCGAAAGACGCCACCTTCCGGTAATCGGTACTTAGCGCTGAAGTGTCCGTTTCCATCGGAGTGGATATCGGAAAATAATCACTAAAAACCTACTATTTTGAGGTTGGTGATTCTGATGAAAACCGTTGGAAGGCGATTCAGATGAAAGATGATCATTGGCTGTTTCTACTCAACTCAAATACCGGAACTTATCGATATTTATCGCTACTTGGCGCTAAGTTCGCCCAATAGAAAACGCTCTTTAACAGTAGACGAGAGGAGAATAAAATGCTAATATTTGTTGATAGGATCATTTCAATTTCATCAATCACAAAAATAACTTCACTTGCAGAAAATATTGCTGTATGAACAGGATACAGCCTAGCAGTTTCATTGCTGGAAATTTGAAAGTTTTCGCAGAGAATTTATGCTAATTTGGTAAGGCTTTTGTTGAACAGCTATGTTCTTCGTGGAATGACATTATTCTTTCAATGGGAGGATTTTCGTACAAGAGTGAATATTTTTGGATGAGATGGGATTACTGTTTAGCACCCATCAAACTCACTGAACCCCTTTAAGTTGGGCAGAAAAATCAGAAAAGGCCCTTCCATTCAGGCCTGTAGTCAAGGGGGCAGAAAGGCCGCGCCCCTCTTAAAAACTTCTTCGCTCCCCTAGAAAATGTTCGGAAAACAATAAAAAAAACATTACCAAACAAAACCTAAAAAATAATCGGGCCCCCTCTGAAATGTTTGCCCCCTTGGACACATGGTCTGGCTACGGGCTGTGCAAGTTCCATTAGAATCCCAGGGACAAAGATATAAAGGTAGACCCCAAACTAAAAATGGTAGACTGACTATCCATGGAGGCCAAAATAGTGGGGCAGAAGTGCTGATTACTGTTCAACCGTTTTGACAACTAGAGAATGTTTAACGCAAGTTAAAACTACTTGTTTACATGGACTATCGAGGAAACTAAGGCTTGAAAGATTAATTTGCTTTGCATGATATTCCGCACTCATGCCGATATTCTCACACACAACTACTGGTTCAAAATCCATAGTACCTATTTATGGGTCTGTTAGCATGTTATCTTAAAATGATGTAGATATACATGGGCTTAAAATTCTTTACGTGCCTACAACGGTAATGCAATCGGTGCATTCATCTACATTACAAGTTTTTAAACTCAATAAATGTTTCTGTAGAAACACGTAGTGAAATATGTTACGCACATATACTCCCCGTACACCTGTCTGGCTGTTAAAACAACTCTGTTCGTGCAAGGTGCGCACATTCCTTGCAAGGAACGTTTGTATTTGTATGCTGGTCGCCAAAAAGAATGAGTGGTCATGAAAATTAGCACTTCCGCCCCGCTATTTTGGGTGTTCATGAATAGTCACTTTTCATAACAGTGTAGGTAGGTATAAGAGTTTGGGGTCTACCTTCCTAATATCTTTTCCTGGGAATGAATATCCCAAAGATTGCCTTACAATACAAACCTCAAAGCAAAATGTAAACCCTTTGAAATACTTGTCAAAGACAATTATCTGCTAGTTCTTTATGAGGCCCAACAAACTACACTGCTGACCTTGTCAAAGATGTATTCATAGATAATGCATGGCAGCATTCCATGATGACAGTCATCATTGTTAGTCTGCTTATTGTGCAATTCAGTGTTAGAGAACAAATAACAGTTGTTGCTTATCCGATGTCAGACCTGGAGGTTTAAATATTCCATGGAGCTTGTTTTTGGTGACATTGATAAGAGGTATTGTTCATTTGTGCGAAGTATGAAATAATACATGGTGATTAGGCCTGATATCATTGAAGTGACATATATACCCAACTACAAATGTGGTAACGTTTAGTAATCAATCCAATCCGATCACAGGGTTGGTTCCTAAAAACCTTGAAAATGAGTTTGCATTTTTCCAGTCAGGGAAAATTCAGGGAATTTGAGAAAAACACCAAATATCATGGGAAACTCAGGAAATTTTGCCTGTGAACATGAGAGTAGGTACCAAGTCTATGGTGTGTCCTGGCCCAGAGTCGAACCAGAGACCTCCCAGCTGCAAGGCCAATGCTCCATCCAACCACTGTCCAAAACTGAAAATATTTCCCATGGACTTTTGGGTTTTGCTCAGGGAAAAATCCGGATTTATTGTTTTCATCAAATACTGGGGACCCTGGATCGGAAACCTTGGTAATCCAGTTGGTCATAGAGTCTTTTCACAAGGGAACCAGTCGGAAACTAGCCAGGCCGTGGCTTGGTCCCAAATTCTTTTACTTTCACACAGGAACCAGATGAACCTAGTTGGATTGGAATTACAGTACTTGGGAACTGGGGCCAGCAGGAGGTGTAAATTTACAGTGCTGCCATTGACCATTGCAGCAAAGTAAAAAGTAACATGCAATTTTCACTACTCTCCCGACTCTGTATAAACAAGCTTTTGCAGCCTCTTGAACGAATAAGACGATTGATTTGCACCTCCTGCGATCTTGGGATCGCTCTACTCTGACTCTCCAACAATTTCCCTGTTTGACTTGCTCACAATAGTATTGATCAAAGTGTCTGTCATACGTAACATCAATTGAGCTGACCAGTACTGCAGTATTCTGGCAATTTTGCAGAGAGAAAAGCCTTTGAATAACATTGCTAAGGACAAGGAACCACAGGCTTTTCTTGTTTGTTGCCTCCATTGCTGTCATGAATTCAAGACATAATATGGATAGTGGAGGTGGATATGAAAACTGATTTTGCCTCAATGGCAAAGTTGTCAATGGCCTTTTCAAGGTTGTTTTAAATGCTGGTGTTTATGCTATGGGAAATCCCCTGTTGCCAACTCTGACAACTCATGCACTGAGCAATAACTATCATTGCACTTTTTTGATGATGACATGCTAAAGGACTGCTGAAGTAATGTGGTGTGTTTGTCGCGAGATAGTTAGGTAAGCTTGGTTGCTTTTTCCAGATAATCCTTTGGTAGATGAATTAAAGGCGCCATGAATATAATCATTTGACACATCGACAACTAGTTGCAGTAATTAATCATCAAAGCTAGATTTTCTTAATGCTTTTGTCTTGTTGGAGCATCCAAGCATGGTGACCTTAAGAATAAGGTTCTATGGGTTCAGGAAGCCAATTATGGCTCATCAGGATACTCTGAAGCTATGTGATCATGGATGAACACCGGCGAAGGCTGGCCTTCTCTTCTTGAATAGTGTTCAGAGAGTTACAAGGCAGGCGTGTAGCTATTCTAAACCCATCATGCTCCCAGGACCGTCGTTTAGCGTCCCCATCCGGTGGACGTGAGTGAAACTCTCAGCCTTTATTTAGCCACTTTCGTAAATGCTGAGAGAGGTGGTAGCTACCTGTCCGTCACCACTGTGACCGAACGTATTCTGCTGAAACATATCCAATGAACCTAATTACCCTGAAGTTGTTTGCTTCTCACTATATACAATGGAACCAGAAATGCAAGACCATCAACAACTGCAATAAACAGCTTTTGACAAGCAAGTATCCAGGCACCAGTGAGATTTGAACCCGGGCCTCTGTAGTGCAATCGGGTCACTCAATCCACTGCACCATTCTACCACCTGCGAGTCCTGTGATTCAAGAATGGATGGTTTGAGTCCTGATCATGTTATCTTGATTACTTCTCCACCTAGGTGCATTAATGGGTATCTACTTCACCCTCTCTGGCCTCTGGTATCTATTAATAACAATATGTAAGCGCGTGCCAACCACAGATTACCACCTGAAAACAGATTGCCTCAGAGGTGGAGGGGGGGGGTGCCCTGCAACAATTACCACCTGAAAACAAATTGCCTCAGAGGGAGGTGCTCTGCTGCAATAGGATGAGCTGGTTAAGATCCCTAAAATATCATTCCTTTTACCAGCGCCGGTACCTGTTAGGTACTATTTGGTAGGCGTGTAGTAGTTTAGATAGTGACAATTCACCCATGTTACCAATGAATCGTAATGATCAGGGGGATATGCTGCAAGTCGTGTGAGGTCAACCTTGGAACAAGACAAAATCCTAGTCCTATCCATTCTTGCCGAGTTGGACCAGGACAAAAATAACTCTCTATAGCCAATGATCTGCTTGTTCTTCTGCATTGAACTGTCAGGAGTTGGGGGAAGTTGAGTTCCAGAGATTCCTTGGGTCGTGAAGGCACTACTGATAGTACAAATCACAAGTTTGAGATATAACATCAAGTTGCTCAAATGATGGATGACACTTCAGTGACCTTATTCTCTTTTGCCAAACATGCCCAAAATGCAATGGGATATTACCTAAGCAGAATCTTTATCCCAAGATCATGTAAGCTTCATTGCATATCCCATGTGATCTATTTATTTTATGAGGGTATGTATGAGGTATGTATAAGCTACAATATGAATCATGGCAAAAATGATAACTTTGTAATCTCTATTATACAATGAATTTATGGATCTGTGATGACCAGATTGTCCAATCTGTAATTGTAAGGAGGTGTCATGTAACTAAAATATTTTTGAAAGAATTTCAAGAAAGAGTTTCCGTATCCAGAGGAGAATGAATTTATCATATGCAGTACAAACACATTGTTCAAGAATTGGGTTCCAACCCTTCTGGTTCAGCGGAGGTCTCCCGATTCTCGGCCGGGAGTCTCCCAATATTCAACTCGTTCACGGTCTCCCGATTTTCCACGAAATCCTCCTGATTTGCCATAATTTCGATGATTTTGGTGATAAAGGGCATCTGTCTGATGGTCCCGATAAACCATGATTTCAAACACTTGGGCCTTATGTAAATTAAAATCACTCTTTCAATACCCTAGAGTGCCAAACCCACCCTTTCTAAGGGTTCAAAGAAGCAACAATTTTCTTATGTCACCCCCAACCATGGTGGGGCTGACATCATTCGCAAGGCTCCGGATTTTGAGATATTTTGGGTTTGATATTTCCGGGTTCAGGAAGCCACTTGAGGCTTATCGAGGAACCCTGACCATGTGATCATGGATAAACATCGGCGAAGGCTTGCCTTCTGTTCTCGAATAGTGTTCAGAGGTTAACGAGGCAGATGTGTAACTGTACAATCCCATCCTGCTCCCAGGACCGCCATTTAACATCCCCATCCGAAGAACTTGAGTGAAACTTTTAGCCTTCAGCCACTTTCCCAAAGGCTGAAAGGGGTGGTAGCAACCCGTCCATCACCCCTGACCTGCAGCCGTGCCGAGTTATCTATGACGAGGGGTGAAAATGCAAGGTCGTGTGATAACGCTACTGTGTTGATACAAGACGACCTAAAACTACATTATCATGATGTGAAAATGCGATTCCTGTATTCCCATACCAGTATCCAGCATAGGGACAAGGTCAATATGGCTGGTGGTTGAGCAAGGTGTGTTGGAAATCTACAGGAGTGCCTCACCCTGATATAGCCAACAGCTTTTATCAAACCTGAATGTTGACCCAGAAGAGTGATATATACAACATGTATTCCACTGTGAATCACATGTTGTTGTGAGGGGAAGGGGGGGAGGCAGACCTTGTGAATGTCATAGATGGAATATCTATATCAGATATTGTTTACCAAGAACTTGTCAACTATGATTGTTGCTAAGTATTATTCATTGGTTTTAGGCTAGGTATCAGGGTTATTGCTAGTAAAAGTTAGTGCCGGCTAATTTGACCTATTGTGATTGAAGTGAGCAGAGCACAACCAATCACAGCTGGGTATCCAGAGGCCTGCTTAAGCTGCTACGGTATGCTAATATGTTTTCTTCACATGGTATTTGCGACACAAACTATTTTGGAGGCGGCCGGTAGGGTGTTAATTTGTGCTTGGTCAGAGCCAGTGCTGGTAATACTGTGAGGACCCTCCTCCCTTACACCAGGGGATTGGCAACCGGAGGTCTTCAGGCCAGCTGTTGAGAAAAAAACCTGACCCAAAAAGGATTTTCAATATTTTTTCTCAAAAATGGAAAATTTGAGATGGAAAAAATTAGTCTGAATGGAAAACTCACTTTGAAAGTTTTCCATCCGAACACATTAATAGCAGAATTTTTCAATACCAATGGGGACACTATCTCCCCTTTGACTGCTCCCACAAACCAACCACCCAACAAAAAGTTGCCGACCCTGGCTGTACACAAACCCATTAAATAATAATAGTAAACAGATATCAAGAGAAGTGTAGAAAAAGTAAAAGGCTTTGTTAATTTGTAAGCATTTACTCCATGAGATTGCAGAGGCCATTTGTTGAATAGTAGAAATAAATAGCTTCTTTCATTTAAATTTCATTAAAGGTGTTCAGTGAGTTAGAAGTTCAGTCGAGGAGAGGAGACTAAAATGTTATTTGTTAATGAGGTTATTCATTATCGTCAGACAATATAAAGAATAACTTTACTTCCAGAAAATATTACTACATGTAGAAGTTGTGAATCATGCATTGGTTGAAATTGACAAGTTTGTGCAGAGAATTTGTTAATTAGGCTAGGAATATGTTGTTTATAGATTGACCTTATCTTCTAAAATGAAGACCACTGGTGTAGGGTATTCCGAATTCTTTATCAAACAACAATAGTGAAGTTTGTATTAGATGGGAGGACACAAACTCACTGAGCTCCTTTATGATATTTCTTTTACTATTCTTATGTATATTATGTTGTGAATGCGTGGTATTGCCCTGGACCAGTTTGTACAATATGCAGTAAGAATTTGTCCTGAAATACACATGTTATATTCAATACTCAACCTTCGGCACCGGATCAAACCCTAAAAAACACTCACCCATTACCAAGAATAAATGAAAAATGGTGAATGTTATAAATTGCTGAATCTCTCAGGTAACCAGCTAGGTAGTGTAGGGACCAGACCATGGGCGTAGATCCGTTTACAAAAGTGAGACGGTCAGGCAGGACCTTGCATTTATCGTGTGAAAATGTTAAGGTCATGGGAGCATCCTCAAGAAGTTGGGGGCCTACCCCCTCTCCAGGATATGTGCCCCTGAATCAGACCATGGGTGAAAGCAGACAGCCTTCTGAAGATTGTCCCAGTCTTAACAAAAATTAAGCAATGAATAAATGAGTACAGTTGCGCCAGATGCACAAAGGCAGCTGCCCCCTTGCCCTCCTGGCAGCGGGGAAGCTATGTGCCATCCCTTTCAAAAAACGATTACTAGGGCCATAAACTTTGTTTACTATCGAATTGCAAAATATAGCACCTTTTTGCATATGAGGACTTTTAATTATTCCACATTTTTGCAGAGGGAGGGCATGTCCCCCTCCCCTTAGACCCTGCTCCCAGGACAGCATTCAAGTCATCTCCAGCAGCACTTACAAAAGTGCCGTTAGTAAAGAGCTGCCCCGCCGCACCAACTTGCTTCTGGCGCCCTGCTTGAGTATGTGGACACTTAAATCTTTTACATGCATTTTACACATGATTGGCTGGGATCTACATGAGCTACTGTACCCTTGATGGGGTAAGAGCGGGGGTGGGGGGTGTCGACATGTTGAATACCGACCCTTGATGGTTGTACTGACAAATATACCGACAGACACTGTGTACTGCAGGAGTGTGTCCAGGGTGGGGTTATTCGGGTGTGGATTCCCCCCCCCCTATTTGATTAAAAATAACATTGTGGAAAAATGGCTGGATTTTGTTTGTGCGCAATACAGAATGTATCGAATGCCACAGAATAATATTAATAATGCCAACAATTTCTGGGGCCCGCAGTGCCTTTTGAGCCCTTTCGACCAAAATCCTGGATCTGCCCCCGTTCTGACAAAACCTTACTGGACTAAATGGAGGGGCACCTGCCCTTGTGCTCCTATTCTGGATATGCAGTGCACTGTTTGTATGAACACTTTCTCCTCTTTCATCAGCACGGGTGGCTAGCGATGCTGTATGTTACCGATTGACTTTATGAAATATAGCCCCCTTCATATTTCTACTATGATACCAGATTTACACAGGGTTAGGGGGTGGGTATCCATTCCCTTTGTGTTCTTTACTCTGGTATAAGATATGAATTGTTTCACACCACCCAGCACAAGGAACAGCTAGAACAAGAATGCCTGAGGCGGGAACGAGAGGAGAAAGAACTGGAGTGGCAACGCTTGCAACGGGAGAAGGAATATAAACAGAACCAGATACAGAAACAAATGGAACGGAATATAATGGTAAGTGTGATCTGGGAGTGGGCACAGATGTAATATGCTTATCCCTTTCCTGGTACACTTCTGTCACCACCCCTTCACCTGCCTCCCCTGCCCAAGACCACTTCTACCACCACCCCCTTCACCTGCCCCCCAGGACGGAAAAGTAACATGAATGATAAAAAAGGTGAGGGGAAAAGGTGGTTACAAGGATTTCATTACAAGTTAATGCCATTGTTTTGAAAATATTGAGGTATATGTGGGGGGTCAGTAGGCCTATCATCATATTTCCTGGCATCCCCATTGTTAGAGGTGAGAAATTGTTGCCATTGATACCCTTCTCCTCCTAGCAAGAAAATGTATATTCTGACAGTAGCCTACCACAGAAAAGCTGTTGCCTGTGTTCTGGGTTAGCAAACAACATAATCCCCTTGTACAGATCCCCATGTTACTTTCCTTATTGCTACTTCTCTGAATCCCCCATCTATTTGACCTTCTCACCACCCCTCCCCCAAATAGGCAAATTTATTGAGACAAATTGTGTTGCTCATTCACCACTAAATCATGACACGACCACTTTAATATCAACCCCCCCCCCTTGATTAATGGTGACATGTTTCAGGTATAATGTGAAAGTCAACAACTGCTCATTCACCAATTAATCATGTTATGACCCCTTTAAATTATCTACCCCCCCCTTTAATGGTGACATGTTTCACATTCATTACCCCCTGGGGAAGACAACAAAGTTGGTATACACTATTTTGGAGCTGTATGTAAAAAATGTGATATTTGGTGTTGTTTAGTTTTTTATCCAGAACAGTAAACTACTTGTTGTTCAATAAAAATATAAAGTACCTTATAATTATATAAACCTGATAAGTGTCACGTACAACAACAGCTTGAGTAACAACTGCCGTGAACCTATATCGAGTCTGGCTCCGTAACAGCACACAATCTGTCGATGGGAAGCTCTTTTCGTTAGATGTTACACTAACTACAATGACGTTTGGACTTTGACCCAGACTTCCATTTATTGTGTAGGTTTTGTGTGTGTTTACATCATGCAGTCATCGTGCAACTGATCATACCCAATATTAACTCTAGCCTATGCCTACACAACAGGTGATAATATATTCAGTGTAGGGCCTAGGATCCTGGAATGTGTGTACAAGGCCATGGGAGGTATTCAATAATTTACTGCAGTCAGCTAGTTCTGGTGGAGATTTCTTTACGACACGCCAGCAGTGGATTCAGATTGTGGTACAAGTTTCAGCTAAGTGCCAAGTTTGCTTACCTTATGGAAAGTGCAGTTTTGACATATACAGTGAGTTCATTTATATCGTTCTTGACTTCCGAGCTAACGTTTCAGGCAGGGCAAAACATCACTGCATGATGCAGTGACAGTGTAGGCTAACATAATTTAGGCTAGTATGACTGAGCCACAGCATGCATCATGTTGCTATTTTGCCAATGACATGCAGTACACTAACTTACCCTCAGGCTAAGGCCTAGGCTAGTGTGGTTAGGGCAAAGGCAAAAAGGAATCTAGGCCTACACTTGTTGTAGCCTGTAGCTATGTACTATAGACCCTCCTTGCATATAGCCAAAAATTAGCTCGCGCAATGCATTGTGGGATTATTCACGGGGGTAGAGTGGAGGTTTCAGTGTGTGATTCTCCGAATC
>JAODUJ010234869.1:0-10400 GCA_027564615.1 Psolus chitonoides
ATACAAGGGCAGAATTCTCTCACGTCCATCAAGAATAACACGGCGTGAGATTGCATCATTATATGGATGGCACTCTCCTCTTACATCTCGAACATCGACACACACATCCTTTATTAACCGTTATCACACAGGAGGCGGGGCATTCCGCCCATGGCCTTTAAAGCAGGAAACAGGTGTCAGTTAGTGCCATTGTTCGTACATTCCGATAGTTACGTAACAGTGGCACCCACCCGAAGCACTGGACATGGTCGAGCAACTCCGGTAGCTGTGCAGCTTCAAGCCCTGCGTGAACTAGTAAAGACGTGTCTGCGGAATTCGGGAATGCTCAGCATGATGAGGGTTGAAGGCTGTAACATGTGAACAGTCCAGCCGAAATGAACATCAACCGCTGGTACCCGGAATGCAACAACATGCATCACTACTAATCATAATAAATAACAGGATTGCTCTCTGGGTTGCCCATTTGGTTGCCAAGGCTATCCAGGGAAAGTCTTCCAAGCCTTTATAAGACCCTGTTTTATGAAACATAAAGGGCAGCGAGAGTCAAGAAGGAAGGAAGCGATATATTGCACTTCGAATGACCTCAGTTGGAGTAACACGCAATGATAGATGAATTTATTGTGTAGTGTTAAACAATAGTATCAGAATACTTACCTCCTAAACGTGCTCCAGTCAATGTTACTCAAATTTTTGTCATTGATATCAGTGTTGCCAATTTCAGCTTCTGTTTTCTTGACTCTTATCGGCCTTTAAGGTTTACCAAAGAGCCTATTTTTAGATAGTCTCAGACCATGTCACACACTTTACCGAGAGTCTCCCCATTTTTTGGTCAATCCCATTCCAGTTGTTTGTATGCAGACATGCAAAAACTCACCTGGTTTCGGAATCTACGACCCCCGATACTGACCTCCTGTATCTCTACCTTAACAATATGTAGGATCGCCATCGGACGATTCACCACCTGACGAAAGTTTAACTATCCCAGGAGGTGCTATGCAGCAATGGGCTAAGTCGGTCAAGCTTCCAATACGTCACTACTTTAGCCACGCTCGTAGCAGGAGGACATGTTTTCCACTTGACAATTTTTTAGTTGGTTTATTACACCTTTTAGTATCAGTTATTCATTACATATCGTTAAGGTAGAGATACACAAGGTAAGAGAGAGGGATGTAGATTGCAACATTCCTGTTTTTCGCCAAATATCCAGATATTTCGGTCAGAAAATGTTTAATCTCCCTTTTTTTGTACAAGACCAGATGTATGTAGTCTATCAGCCTAGAGCAAAAATGAAATTTTTGATTACCATCAACTCAATGAGCTGCTTTAAGTGATTCTATAAATACATTGACTGCTAACCTATAAAATAAACTGAAACTTTAACTGTGAAGTAATCACATTTGGTATAAAGGTTAAGTTGCCTCTATCTCTAATTTTCTTAATTTCCCTTCCCCCTGCACTTCCAACCCCACTCTGGTCTAGCAATGTTGACATTGCAACAAAAGTGGCACAAACAAACACATACACAGCTACCATTTCGTTAAGGCGACAGTTTTGGTAATAGGCTAGGAGCCTAATGTGAAAGATCAGTTGGTGTGGACTGTTGAATTTCAATTTTAAAGATTTCTTCCAATTGTTCTCATAAGCTGGCAACGTTGTGTGATATTATTTGAACATCATCTGTGCAGTTCGTAATGGCTTTGCTGTGTGAAAATGAACACAGATACTCCATTTAAATATTCGCATAAAATAGGCCTAGGCCTACTGTATATGGAATGGTATCAGGCAACTGCCCCCCCCCCTGGAAATTCCCCAGTCACAGCAGTCAATTACCCTCCAGGACAAATTACCCCGGACAAATAATTCCCCCCTCCCCCCTGCCCCACCCTCATATGGAACATTGACAAATCAAGTGCTTCAGTTATAGGCAACTAATATTCCACTAGAGAATACCTTTAATAACAAAACTAGAAAGAATGCTAAAATAGCCAACTGCTGGATCATAATGTAAACACTGCTAAAATGAAGAGGTGTGCTAGCCAAATACTGCAATGGCTATACAGCACATCTAGGCATATAGCCTAACAGCAATGATGTTTGCTTTAGTAAGTCAATGGAATGCATAGTAACAACAGACACTTAGTTCCTGAAAATACCAGAGGAATCCAAGTCTAGTTATTTGGTGGAATATTCACAGGTGTAATATGAGAACCTGTAGGCTACACTTAACAGGAGAAACAATTCCAAATGTTAGGAACTTAAATTAAAATATTTTTTCATAATGTATCATGCCCCAGTACATTATACATCAGCAGTTAGTGTTTCTTTTTACTTTTTGTTATTATTTTTTTTTAAATCATTCAAGTTGCTAGAATCACTTCAATGTACCACTGAACTTCCACAAAACTACAAATAGCCAACTGCTTGGTCATAATGTAAACTACTTCCTGAACTAGAAAATCAGCATTTTCTTTTTATTATAAAATATGTTTTAATCAAGTTGCTACATTCATTTCTAAGCACACTTATAGATTATAGCTCCTGCCAAATGTTACATTTTAGAGGCCGTTTCACTTACCGTGAATCAGCCATAAATCTGCAATACTGACCGGCTATGGTATCATTCTATTAATAATTCTTTTTCATGCTGCACATCTCAAGTTGATCTACTGTAATAGTCCTCACTGCATTCAGTTTAGTTCAGATATCTACAGGTTCAGTGAGCCAACTATGGCTCATCAAGGAACTATGGAGCCAAGAGTGATCATGGATGAACACCGGCTTGCCTTCTCTTTTCAAACAATGTTCATTCAGAGGGTAACGAGGCAGGCGTGTAACCATACAATCCCATCCTGCTTCTGGGACAGCCATTTAATGTCCCCATCTGACGGATGTGAAACTCAGCCTTTAGCCACTTTCCCTAATGCTGAGAGAGATCATAGCAACCTGACTGTCACCACTGCAGGACAGCTGTGCCTAACCTCACCAATGAACCCAATGTTTCCCTGAATGCATTGCTCTCCCAGTACAACGAAACCATCAACAACTCCAGTACAAACTTTTTGATGAACCCAGAAATTTGCGAAATCATCAACAACTGCAATACAGCTTTTTTTTACGAGCAAGCAGACACCGAGTGGGATTTTTAACCCGAGACTTTTTAGTGCGAGCGGAACACTCAATCCACTGCGCCATGCTACCATCTTTTTTTGACACCTGTTGACCTCAGATAATTGTCCACTTCTTTCAAAATCCACATCCATATCAGCAATCCATCAACTAATACAGGATACTTCTTGGCACTGTTGAGTTATCCTTATTGAAAGATTTTCAGTGCTTGACCACCACTGACCACAAACGACCTTTGGCCACTTTCAATATGGATGGGATTAGGATCATCTACTCGCTAGGGGCAATACACATACTAAATAAGAGGTCAATCCACCTTGTTATTACAGAGATAGTGTGTGGTTACAAGGTTTTTAAAGGCTGACCCAATCGGCCTCAGACGACCGAGTCTGTCTGGGTCGGGCCGTGGACCGGCCAAAAAAGCCTTTGCTTTCACACGCGACCCAGCCGGCCGCAGATGGACCTAGACAGAGCCGAGTTTTGTAAACAAGTGGGTCTGATTACTTGGAAATCCGGTATTGCCACTTGCGATTGTAACTCAATAAAATAAGGAAAATTATACTTTTAGATAAAATACGTTACGGGGGCCTCGAACAAGCCCGCTTTCACACGGCAAAATTCAACTACCGAAACTCTGCGCCGTGGGTGGTCTCTGTTCCGTCCGAGGCCTGTACATTACAATAAATATTATATGTTTTAAACCAAAATATAAGATCTATTTCAAACTCCAACATTCGCACAAGTCCAAACAAACTTGACTATGTGCAAAAATGAAGGCTGGTTCCCATTACCGCACCTAATATTCACTGTAGTATGTATCCCATCTGTCAAACATTAACACAATTGAGCCAACCATAACACAACACCACAACCCTACTAATGATGATTCACTATATGATGCATGTGACAATGTAATGCTTCAGTAACTTTAACGAAAATTCTATCTATTATTATTAATGATTAAACACAACTTGGCAGCCTTCCAAGTATCAAGCAATCTATAAAATGTATGTGTCATTAGATATTCCAAGGTTCTGTTGTGAATCTATTATTAAATGATTCCTGGAGAGGCTTTATTATTACTAATTTTTCTCTATGTCTAAAGCATATCATACTGTTAGGTATATATTTCACTACCACTTTATGTCAACAGCAGTTGTAAAATTTATGGCGGGTAATAAGAGGGTCAATAGCAGCGTGGAATTATTACTCTGAGTAATAGTGAAAATAGGGTGGCCAATCTTTTTGAGTCTAAAGGCCTTTTCACATTACACGTGACAAATTAACGTGATCCTGACCTGGCATGTTAGACTTGTCATGTTTACAAGCAAAAAGTACAATGAATACCTAAATTTCACGAAATTTCCATTTCAAAACTAAGCTCAGGCCTCCACCAAAATAAATACGGACCATGTACTCATTATGAGGAACATACACACCAAGTTTGAACTTGATCTGACCAGCCATGGGTGGACTTACAGTGCTTACAATGTTTTAGTGTTTGACCTCTATTGACCATTGTTGAAACATTACACTCGAGTCACTAATGTTCGAAAGTGAAATGCCTCCAGCAATTGTTTTGTAATTCTCTCTATAGAAGCAATATAGTGACTCGAGTCCATTACTAGACTCAAGTCACATAAATAGAAGCAAATGACTCGACGCGACCACAAAATTCAGTGACTTGTTACAACTCTGCTATTGACCTCTCCTAAAAACAATAGGGATCATGTACTCATTATGAGGAACATTACACACCAAGTATCGGCATGCACTTGATGAGACCAGGCATGTTCGACTTATCAGGTTTACAAGCAAAGAGTACAAAAAATACCGAAAGGAATACGGTCCCTGTACTCATGAGAAACTTACAAACCAAGTTTAAACTTTATCTGACCAGATATGGTTGACTTACAGTGTTTACAAGCTCTTTAGTCTTTGACCGCTGTTGACCTCAGATGACCGCTGGCCTCTCCCAAAAACAATAGGAATTATGTACTCATTATGGGGTACACACATACCGAGTATGAACTTGATCCGACCAGGCATGTTCAACTTATCATGTTTACAAGCAAAGCGTCACACACATACATACACTGATACACACATAGTTACATGTACACATACGCCAGCATGACTGCATAAATTCCTTGTTACTACAGCGAGGAATAAAAAAGATCACAGTAATCAAATGTAGCCCAACCCACTGGCATGACTAGAGTATAAAAAGCGTATGGTTGGGGGGGGGCAAAAAAAGTACAAATTCCGATCCCCCCCCCCCCTACCCTACCCTCTTCTGGCTTTATCTATAGTTTTTTCCCTAATGATATGACAATATTACACTCTTTGGAGCTACAGTACTGTATCACAATGATTTGGATCTCTCATAATAGCTAGAATAGGCAATTCCTCTCAGCTAGTGGCCAGTAGCGTATCTGCCCAGGGGGGTAGGGGCAAGAGTGCCCTCTGGTGGTTTTGACTGGGAAGGCCAGCTCAAACTACCAGGCTAAAGAGGCAAAGTGAAGGGAAGGTGAAAGGGGGAAGAAGGAAGAGAAGAGAAATCTAGGGGGAAAAAGGCAAAGTGAAGGGAAGGTGAAGGGAGGGAGAAAGGGGAGGAAAGGGAGAAGAAGAGAGAGGGGAAGAGAGCAGAGAGGAGGGGGAGAGAGGAAGGGAAATAAAAGAGAAGAAAGGGAGAGGTGTAGAGACCGGATCGAACTGGTGTTCACCGGGAAACAACACCCTTTGCCTGCCTGCCCCGACAAGTGACCCGAGATACGCCACTGCTAATGGTTGTAATAGATTATGTAATTCTTGGAAATAACCTAAATTTGTTGACACAAGAATATATCAGTGTGAGAGATAATGCTGTAATGAAAATTGTTGCCAACCATTTATTTATTCATGAACCATCATCTATAGATAATATTCTCTTTGTCTATTCAATTTCACAGCTACCAATTATAGGGAAGTTTACCCATGCAGTAGCCTAAGTGTAATATACATAACATCATAGCATGCAACACAAGTCCCTTTTATTATACAAAACCAACTGAAACTTCCCCAAGGACAATACTCCTGCTCATTCAGTGAGTTTCCATAATACTCTCTTTACAATTATTTTGGAGCATGCATACTGGTAAAATGTGTCACAGAGATTCCCTGGCAGTGGCTTTTCATAGTCACCCATCTATTGATTTTTAGCTCACTGCTATCTGTAGCACAGGATTAGTTGTGGCCTGGGCTGTTTTTGTCACTGTGCCCTGCAGCTGTTTCGGTCTTTGCACCAGGGTTGCTGGCATAAAACATCAATAGGGTTTGTATGTTTATGTAAAGGAAGGACTTCTTTGTGATACATTCATTCACTATTGAAAGAATAATGTAGCCTACATTGTTACATTACACACATTCCATATTATGAACTATGTACATGTATGTATAATGTCTTAAGCGGCTATTAGGATATGATTCATAGGCCTAGAGCAGATTGGTGGTTTTTCAATCATCATCAGGAGTTTTAATTGCCAAGGATATATATTAAAAGTTTGAAACACAACAGGGATTGCCATTGGCAACATGTTCCCATTTGAATCACAAGTGTAACCAAAGTGATAGCGGGGAGGTGGCCACCCCACCCGCCCTCGATGTTGGTACTAAGAAGAGGTTCTGTGTGTACATTTGCAGTTTTGTCCGTAAAAATGTACACTTGTGGGTAGATGTTCCCTCTTTGACCCCCCCTTCCCCCCCCCCCTTCTCCATCTCAAGGCACTGACTATGTAACTGACTTGAAACTCAACAATTTCATATTTTGCTCATGTAATTAAGTCCAAAAATCAAACCAGTGAATGTACTTGTATTGTATGTCATGTGAGAACACAGATCATCATAGCCTTGGCATGTCAGGAGAATAAACATCACATCTCAGGTTGCCATAGACACACAGCATTTATTATTAATTCCTGGAGAGTTTCATTCATGACTACTATGCCAAACACAGGCAAAATACATGCAAACCCTACGATAAACATGTCATGATAACTTCTAAGAACATCAGACAATTATTGACTTTTTACATAATTGTTTGTACCAGGAACAGTGGCAGAGTTTCCATATAGTCAGAGGGGCGGAAATGGAATATTGGCGCCCTTTTCAGCTATTTGACGCCCTATTTAGCTAACATAAAAAGCGCTGCAAATCACTGCACTCGCCCCCTCCGACTGAAACCCCTAGATCTGCTAATGATGAGGAATGATTATGCCACTAATCAGCATCAGTTAGGAGTCTTCACTACTGTATGTAAAGTGTGAAGAAAATGAAGCAGCAATCATCAAATTAGAATACATTGCTCATCGGCAACAATGTGTATTTTTGCTTGCCAATGAGGCAGAATGTACACAAAGTGCAGCAATGTGGTCCTAGCCCCTTTCAACAACACGTGTCTGAATTTGAGATAATTTGCAGTCTCACTGAAGTGATGGGTGATTTGCAACATGATAGCGTTATTCGATAATCGATATAGTTGGTACAGAAGCTTAATTATGTAATGAACACTGCAATACAATAAGCTGGAGTCACTAATGCACCGGATAAGATTCTAACTAGTTCCATAGGCACCAAGCATTCTAGATGGTAGTAGGTACGGTACCATGTTTGTACCATTTTTATATGATCCGGATTCTGAAACTCCCAGCTGCACAGCCAACGCTCTTAACTACACTGCAACGTAGTTGGTTCATGTCTAGTTTACAGCCTGTAGTTTTTTCCATTGAAATTTATGACTGCAGACAGATGCTAGTACACCCTACACAAATACCAGCATTAAATGTAGCCTACACTCATAGGGTGTGTCAGTATTTAAGTGCTGCTTTCAATAGGCAACAAAGTATACTATTTGAGACATTGAGCCACTAATTGAGACATTGAACAAAGCCACGTTATATTCAATCTTAGGCCAGTATAGGTCCATATCATTCCCTAAGCACTTGAAACCTTTTTTTTCAACTGATTATAAACAGGACACACATTCTAAAGCGATGAACACACTTGTGCGATACGATACAACATTTTTGTGGTATGGACTGTACACACTGCAGCGACAAAAATGTTGTACGATAAATATGTCGCAAACACCTACAATGGCATGGGTATATGGCATGGGATACCTACACTTTTGGTGTTCTATAATCTATACTCCTGTCAAGGCAGTAGTGTCAGCTGGTGTAATGAACAATTCTGATTGGGCAATCATTTTATATCGCACTGCAACAAAAATGTTGTACGACAAAAGTTGAAAATATTTCAACATCCATGCGACAAAAATGTTGTTTCACATCGTATGCAGTGTGTTCACTCCCATTGAAAATAACACTATTCAACTCACCTTGTGACAAAATGTTGTATAGTATCGCACGAGTGTGTTCACCCCTCAGGTAACCTAGATCCATTTACTCTCAATAGGTTCATCGTGGTTCATCTCGGATACCATCTGAATGCAAGGGGGTTTTGGGCTTGTGGTTTTGGCACCGGGGCAGCACCGGGACACCATCTGAATGCACACGCCTTTAGTTACAAGCTAAAAAAAACACTATTCTTTTACAAAACAGAGATCCTTCTGCTACTATATATTTCTATTGTTAGTTATGAAAAAATATCTCCACAGGAGTTTTTTCTCATAAATTGCACATGTTGCTAAGAAATATGCCTAAACTGTATCTGGTTGACAGACTATGAAGATGTTACAGCTTTATAAGATTTGGCAATAAGGCATGTTAGCAATTTGGCATCCCTGCACAGAATGCCAGTTTTGTAATTTTGTGTGCCTTCATTAAATACTATAACCCAGGGGTGGGCAACCTTTTTCTGGGGGCCAGATGATCACTCCACGACCTTGTCGTGGGTCAAGAAATGTCCACTATTTAAGCGGAGCGCGACCAACGGTTCGCGCCGAGCGTACACATTTTGTTGTAAAAAATGACTCCTAGATTGCAGGAAATAGCACTTCTCAGGCTGTTGGGTTTTAGATGTTATTTGCAAAAATTAGCATTCTGAGCCACTAATTAGTGGCATTTCTGAGGGCACTTCACAGGCGCGCTGGTTTCGTTCATGTATTATAGTTTCGTTCGTGTAAAAACATACCATACCATACTATACTAGACTCTATCTGATAGATTAGTATGGCATGGTACTAGAAAAAATCCCGAGGCACGTTGAGGAACATCATTAGTGCCGATAAATTCTAAGCAGCTAGCTCGTTTTGTGATGATATAAAATATATCGATTTTCTTCTTTTTCTTGAGACATCTCGCGGGCCGTAAAAAAATCACTGGCGGGCCGCATGTGGCCCGCGGGCCGTAGGTTGCCCACCCCTGCTATAACCCCATCTGTTCAATCTGTGATGACATAACTGTAAGAAAAAAAACACAGATTTTTGCTTTGAAGAATTATTTCAGTTTCGTGAGATGAGCAAAACTCATGTGACTTTCCCTCATGATAAACATCCTTTAAATTCAATTTTCTATGAAACATAACTTAATTGTAAACCATCATCTATGCTTTTTGAGGGCTCTAAAACTGCATTTTTCATTCCCTTTAAAACAACTAGCCTATAAAGATGTCATATTATGTTGATGCAGGTGTCACATATATTGTTGATAATTTAATATGCTTGGGCATATTTAGTGTCTACCAGTAATTGGATGAATCATTATTAACCATTCTGCATGAACAGTGTGTAGTGATGTGAATATGTAGTATTGTGATTGTACTTGTATATTATTGCATCAAATGGTAGTGGGTAATTACGTAGTGAGCAAACAGTTACATCAATAATTAAATAAATTATGATAATCCTGCTTTCAAGGGTAAAAATAAGATTTAAAGTACAAGGGGCCACTTCTTGTCAAAAGTGTCACCTGGTTCTTGAATGTTTTGGATGAACCAGGGGCCAGTAAATTATTATTACAAATGTAATTATTGGTATAATTTTTGCACTTAAAATAATCCCAATTCCATTGATTGAAATTTAATGATTTCGAGAACCCCTGGCCATAATAATAATAATAAACATTTATATGGCACTCTACAAAGAACACAGGGCCTCACAAACAACAGTAAGCCTAAAGCAAGCAAGAACTACCCGATGTCAGGGCAGAAAATAATCGACGGCACTCGCGGCAATTGCCGTGGTAACGGCCGTTATTGCCGCATCTTTTTTTGGGGGGGGGGGGACTTTACTATTTTATGTTCACTGTCGACAGAAAATCATTTTCCGTTTTTGT
>JAODUJ010234980.1:0-10400 GCA_027564615.1 Psolus chitonoides
ATTTTATTTGTACTGTAAACAGGTAATGAACGTTGTAGTTGACTACATTCCAATCATATTTGCCAAAAAAATAATGCACGAATTTCCCGCAGATGATTATGGCCAGGCGCTGTGTACGAAAATTAGGTGTCGCCTAGCGGTGTATTATGGAGGCAAGGCAGGCGCTAAACCTCGGGGACCATGGGGTAGAAATCGCCCGGCGCCCGCTTAATATAAAGCTTGTCTATAACATATAACAAGTACAGTTTGAGTGAACTTGTCCTTTAATATTTGGACTGAAATGTTGGTTTAAGCCAAATCTTAAAATTGCTATTGAGCACAGTCCGAACTTGTTTTGGTCTCGATCAATATCGCAATATTTGGACAGAAATACATTTTAACACAAAACAATCTCAAATATATCTTGACAGAAGGTAAGCCAAGTACGAACCATAATTAATGTTTTAATCTAGAATTTTAGAAACTGATATTACCGTAAATGCTAGATCAAATCCTTGGGGGAAATGGTGAAAAATTGCACCACAGGGGGCAACCATTAAAAATCACTAATTAATGTATAAAATCCCTATAATAGCAATCTGAGTAACCAATTGCCACATATTAATGGCCTTACAAAATTAACAATGCAAACATGTGTTTATTGAGCTCATTGCTGTAAGTGTTGTTATAATAAACACAATAAATATAACAAACATGTTCCTCCTAACATTCGTTTTTCAATCATCATGACCGATATACAGTAGGCAATAATTATATTTGTAACATACCCTACATACATTGTACATCTAATAATGGGGGTGGCTGCCCGCCCTCAGCACCCTTTTCAGCTATTGTGCTACCACAAAGCACCCCAAAACATATTTCCCCTTCCCTTGGTCCACTACATGCATGCATGCTGCTGTACATCAAATGCACCTAAGCAAGCACATAATTCCACCAAGACATAAACAGAGCTAAAATGCTATCCATTTGCTTTGTTTTAAGATTTTTTTTTCTGTTTTGGAGTTAATGATGAAAGAAATTAACTTGAATTATCCTCGTTATCCTGGCTTTAAGGGCAGGCCTTCCATAACGCTAAATACTTCGCAAGCACTGTTAGGTCACAAAAAACATCGTCAGTCTGTGATTGGTCGAGAGTAAATATCGCTGTTTGCGTAGAATTACTCACAGCGTTCATCGTGTTATGGAAATAATGTACATACAATGCATAGATCTAGAGCGGATATCATGTTGTTGCAAACATTTTGTACATGTTGGAGCTGTACAATGTTGACATACTGTATTGGTGACGGGGTTTTTAGGTCTTCCGTAGGAGATACCTTATGGCTGCATGCTTCGTGTGTGTGTGTCTGTCCGTGTGGGCGTGTGTCTGTATGTCAAACTTTTGGTACACACTTTTCGTTTTGTCCATATCTCTTTCAGGCGAGGACCGATTGCAACCAAACTTGGGTCATGGATGCAACATGGGTACCTTCATATGTTAGTGTGGTCAAAGGTCACATACCGAGGTCAAAGGTCATCTGATGTCGACTTATAACTTTTGGTACACAGTACACACTTTTTGTTTTGTCCGTATCTCTTCCAGGCAAGGACCGTTTGCAACCAAACTCGGGTCATAGATGCAACATAGGTATCTTCATATGTTAGTGTGGTCAAGGGTCACGTACCAAGGTCAAAGGTCATCTGACGTCAACTTGTAACTTTTGGTACACACTTTTCGTTTTGTCCATATCTCTTCCAGGCAAGGACTGATTGCAAACAAATTTGGGTCATGGATGCAACATGGGTGCCTTCATATGTTAGTGTGGTCAAAGGTCACATACAAAGGTCATCTGATGTCAACTTATAAAATAACCTGAACATTGGTTTCATTTGAAAAGTTGAAGTCCAATTACAACCAAACTTGGATCATAGATGCAACATGGGTATCTTCAGATGTTGGTGAAATCAATGGTCACATACCAAGGTCTAGGGTCATCTGAGTTCCAAGTTTAGATGTCACATTACTTCAGAATGTTTACTAATCTAAACGGACAACCTAGTCTGCACCCTTCGTGCTATTTTTATTAAGAATTATATGTAAAATTAGCAAAATGGTTTAATGTGGCTCGTGTGACAGAACTTTACTATTGGCAAAAAGTCACAGTTTTTTACACACATCTAACCTAGTTTTGTGAACTTTAATTGTTTCAAATATATTTTTCCATTACATGCATTGTAAGTTAAAATACATGAGCCCCCTAAAATTATAGGCAACTTTGGAAAAATCAGAAATTTACCAAAATAGTGCCAAAAAAGGAATGCGACTTCAAAGAATTTTCTATGGATTATGGTAACAAACTGCAAAAATAAAAGTACACAATTTGCAATTTGAATGAACAATTCATATCACAAAAGAGAGGTGCCCTAATTGTAATTTAAAACTGTTTCATGATAATAAGGGTTCAAAATGATAAATGTTACTTGCATGATAATTGCTCCTGGAAAAGACACATGTCTAGTTCGTAAACTGCATTGAAACTATTTGAATTATATAATTCTGTTTTGTATAAGTTGAGAAACACCTTTCTGTAGCCTTAGAGAAACGATAAAAAATTACCCAAATAGTTTGCTCTAGACCCAGGTGCGGATCCAGGGGTATTGTCGGTTATGAACACACCCCTCCCTTCTGACGTACGGTACCAAAGAAAACCCCAACAATATTTTTCTAATAATTAATCACCTAACAACATGGCTAGTTTTGACTGTGCAAGTTAGTCTCCAGAATGCACCAAATGCTACAAATTAGCATTAAAAATGCCAAAATTGGGGCCCTTAAGGTGGGCCCAAGACCCCTGGAATACAGCGCCGCCGAGAACCAATCGGGTCCCGGGTACAAAATATAATTTGTGTGTAGTAACTAAATATTATTCCATTGACCAAATTTTTTGGGGCCCCCAAATTTCTCCGGGCCCAGGGACATTTGTACCCTCTGCCCCCCTCTCAGTGGTCCTGCTGGTATGCGATCGCATGGGTTTCCAGTGGTCCTGATGGCTATTTGGTCCTTTTGGGTGAAAAATGCCCCCCCCCCCCTTCAAATATCCTGGATCCACCTCCGAGACCTGCGATCTGCAAACTTTTTAGTCCACGACCAGCCAAAAATGTTGGCACTCAGTTGTGAGCCAATCGAAGATGACATGCTCCTAAAAAGTTATCATTTATCTGTAACATGTTTGCATGATTTCTGAAATGATCTCGCGACCCATCTCAACTCTTTTGCGACTCAAACATTGAATCACCTCCCATAGGTTGTGGAATGCACTGGCAGATCCAGAGGGGGGGAGGGGCATGGTCCCTCCCAAAGATGTGTCAACCATTTAAACCTTAATATTTTCCACCACAAATGGACCATTCTTTAACAAAATATAGCACTATTTTGGATCCAAACATCCTTAACTATAAAAAGAATTCTCTAAGTGGAGGGAACACACCCTCTCCTCAGACCCCTCCCCCGGGACACAGAACTGCTTTAAAAGTTAAAAATAATGGTAAACAAACATATTTAACCTTTAATCAACTTAGACCAGATAGCAGTTGTCAAATTACTTCTTATGTTTCTTGTGGTCTAATTGCTATACCTACAGTAGTGTGGACCCTGGTGGTATTTGTGATAAGGAGGTGGGATTACCTGTGGTTAACAAGGGCAGATTTTAGCCCCCTGGACTATTTGTCTAGCTCTAATTCCCATTGTTAGGAAGAGCTTAGGCCCTTTAATTTTAAAGCTTGATTAAAAATTATTAAAGTAGCAAAGTTAGCCATTGTTTGCAACTTGGAGTTTTGACATAATAATTATTGAGGCTATGATAAAGAGCTCAGTGAACTTGTAACAGGATTAAAGCCCCTTTTTTACCCAAAATTTGATCAATCTTTGATCAATACAAAATTAAGCCTCCTGGTAGTCTTGGAATGTGAAATCATGATGGTGAGAGAAATGGGGCCTAGAAATGATCGACTAAATATATTGCCTTCAGTTTTCATATAATAATGGTGATGATGGGAAGGTTTGGGTAGAATTTTCATTGACTCCAGAGTTAGCAATTCTCTTTGAAATTACCTTGTTGAGCAGTGGTGGCGCTAAGCGGGAGGATGTCCCCTCCCATCGGGGAGTGCTGTCCCCATCCCTCCTGTTGTGGCAAAAAATTACCTTTTTTCAGGAAGAAAACAATTAAAGGCTATACGATGCAGTTTGTACATAGTGTTACTGGCATGCACCCCCATCAAGGAACTCAACCCCACTGCCTCCCATAGCCTCTGTCCCTCCTACATCATTCTCCAGAATTCTACCAGCAAAGTAGATCTGCATTATTTTCGATTTTTTCCTAAGTTTTGTGACAATCTCCAATAGTCTTTGGGAGACTAACTAATGATGCCTGTATGACTCTGTACCCTTTTCATTCTATTACATAAATTATATTAGCCTCCCTGTGCACTAATAAATCACCAAGGAGTAGTTTCAAAGATGAAATTAGCAGTGGGGAGTTCCCTTCCAAAAACAGTGATATTGATTGAGATGGATATCTCATGTATAATTAACATATTACTCTCCTTAGCTGGAGTGCGAACTAATTTTGAAAATATAGCATTTTCGAGGCTCTACTAATGATACTTTTATTTTATTCTCATGTAACAGGGGCACGAAGGATTCACCGATGAGGAGTCTCAGCAGCTTCAAGGATGAAATCCCTGGCGGGGATTTCCCTTCCAACAGTGATGATGATGATGCTAAAAAGTCGTAAGTACATTTTGAGAAGAATCCTATTGGAAAATGTTTAAAACACTCATCAGCACTTGTACTTGTATCTTGACTGAATAAAACGTGCCAGAGATGTTCTTATTCTGTGTGTTTCAACCGAGTACCCCACAAATACGCGGCGTTGCTGAGCCGGACTTACAGCAGGGCCCACCGGGGTCCAGGCCCCGGGCCCCCCCCACATTTGGGTGTCCAAAAAAATGGAGGCAAAAGATTTCCGTCCGTCCGTTGATGGTCAACATGTAAAATACGGACCTTTGTTTGGAACTCCACACTGAACAAAAGTTGTCTTTCCATGAATACATGGGGCCTATAAGGATGCATGGTCTTTATTCTATGGCATTTGCGTAAATTGTCACACACGTGACACCACAAACCCTTACTCCAGTCCTGCAAAACCTACTAAATGTTGCACCAGATTGCATCTGAGGGTACTTAATTATTCAAAAATTTCACATAGGGGAGGGGACACGCCCTCCCTTAGACCCCCCAGGATGGCAATCATTGGAGGACACGCTTCTACATGAGGGCCCCCACATTACTCTGGCCCCGGGCCCCCTACAAGGTAAATCCGGCCCTGGACTCTACCCGACCATCAACTGGACCGTTCCTACTGGGAGGCAAATGGGGGGGGCAGGCAGACAGCTCACCGAATGCAAGTTTGGTGGCTCACAAAATTGTTTTTGTGAGCTACTAAATTCAACAAGAGAGCTTCAGGTCATGACTGTTGCATTGGTCGTCCGTTAAATCATCACTCCTGTTTCTACTGAGGGTGTCGGCACTAGAAGTTTGTCGTCATCTATCTCAAAAGGGGGTCGACGGAAGATGGTGCACCACCCTGCATCGCTGTCACCCCGAACTGTTTCTACTGAGGCAGCGACCCCGTATTTATCGCTGTTACCCCCCCCCATCACCCGTCAACCCCTGTTCAGTAAAAACATTCCTGCTGTAATGGACATCCGACCACTTCTACCTGGAATGCTAGGAACATGAGCATTTCATACCGATATGATTGCATGTATTGATATCATACAGTACAACCACTAGTGTAGCCGGAAGGGGAGGGGGGCCCCCTTTCGGTCAAAATTGGGGTTTCGTTGGTACCTTTATGGTTTTGTAGGCAAATTTGTAATCGGTACATCCCACCCGGCACTTTAGACACCCAAGCTTCACTAGGAATACAACAAGTCATGTACTGTTTGCTGCTAGGAATACAACAAGTCATGTACTGTTTGCAGCTATACTGATTAATACACACACAATACTTCAACAACCTACTTGTGGGATATGGCTGCACATTGCTATCAATCGAACATTCATAATGAAAGGTGGGAAAAAGTGTCATTAGATAACATTTTCATCATGAGATTATTATTAATTGCCAGGCAAAGTTCACATGCTTTACAGAGCTGATAGCGATTAGATCATGCAGGAGACATGGTATGTTTGTATTAGTTTTAACATGGTAGAAAAATGCTAAAGTTAGGGTGTGTTACATTTTCAGGACGAAGAGGTGATTTTTGTGATTGACTCATTCTTGATTTTTTGAAGGTATAAATTCTAGCAGTTCCAACTTTGTTTCCAGCTGTGAACGGGCAATAGCTTCAGCTAGGAGTTGTCTAACTGAATCCTGTCCTGGCATGAGTGCTGCACACATCTGCTCTGCGTCACTAGAAAGAGGGGGGGCAAGAGGCAGTTCCCCCACTTTTTCCCCCAGAGAGAGGTTTTGTCGGTACATTTGTGGTTATGTTGACAATAAAATGTGTACACCTGTACGTTTTGTCTACATTTTGCCTTCTGTCCCCCCCCACAGCACTATTGACACTTAAGTTATGCTAGTGCCCTGCATTATGAAAGCCATATATATATACAAAAATCAACCAGTTACAGGGTAACCATTTCGAAGTCTCTGGCTGATTGATTCGGCATGGATTCAAACCCACATTTTGTGGAATAATCTTGGACGGAAATCTGGATGAAGATGATGATGATGATTTAAGCCTGGACCACCCAGTTGCAAGACTGATACTGTAACCACTAGGCTGTGCTGTCATTCTTACATGGCACACGTCCGCATACCATCATCACTGTTTGACAAATTAGTGTGTTGTGGGACTTTATTTCATTATTTCCCTAAATTCTAGTAAATTCTAATACTACAGTATTTTGTTTCTGCTAAACAAAGTGGGTTACTCAATCCTAGTGATCTAATTATTATTTAACCTTAATTGTTACTGAAAACCAAGTTCTTTTGATAAACCCCCTTTTAGGTCTAACCCTTGTCACTCATGCCGAGGGACAATGGGGGTACCTGGTTACCACAATACAAACATTTACTCATGCACACCCACCGGTCTGATCAGGCTATTGTTTCTCTTCCTATTGTTACGCTTCCATCCCAGGTGTCTGTTTGATACCCTTTGTCTGTGTGGAATGGTGTGGAGAAAGTTTGTAGTGACTGCCTGCCAGGGTTGCCAGTTTGTGTGTGGGACACTTGACCAATATTTTAGGCAATTGATAGGCAGAATTGAAGTTAATTAAAAAGTCCCCCTAAATAGTTAGTTCAACTCATGGTCAGCAATCATGTTGGAGGGGGTGTCTCCCTCACTATTTTTAGTGGGGGGGGAGGGGGAAATAATATCTAATATCCTCAACAATTTGGCCATAGGTAAAAAAGGAATGAGAAATAGTGTTTATTTTTTTGCTATGAAAGTGACATTTCATGAGAAATATGGCTGAAATTGATGAAATTTTTAGTTGCGCTGTGCGTGCACGTGTTTTCCTTCCATGATTAGGCAATCTGGGATCACTAGAGTACACCAAATGGCTTAGCTGCCACTGGACCCGGACGGGCATGGGCTGCCCCCTGTACCCCCGGCCTGCTGTGCAAAGCGTTGGGGAAAATCATTGAAGTCCCCCAATATTAAGAACAAATCGCTACCCCTGGGTCAACACGTAACGATAGACACTCCTAGCTTGGACTGAACTTTGTAGACGGTGATGCGTCTTAATGCAAAGATAACAATGCTACGGTTGTTGTTACCTTCATAGCTAGGACCAACTATCTACATCGCCTCTCTCTTACCCCATGTACCTCGTAATTTAATGTTATAATGTAAGTCCGCACCTGGCGGGGATTACCACCTCGTGAAAGTAACCCAGAAAATGCTGAAACTGAGTAATAAACCAATTCAAAGAATACCAGTGATAATTCCGCGTCTGTACGCAAAAAGCGCTGGGGCGAAAGGAATGGCAATTTAGGGATCTTGACCGACTCATCGTATAGCTGCATAGCGCCCTCAACCGTGTTATACAAACTTTCACCAGGTGGTAATCTGCACCAGGTGCAAACTTACATAACATTGAATTGAGAGATACATGAGGTAAGTATCGGGGATCGCAGATTCCCAAACCAGTTCTGTTTCGGGGAGACTTGTAATGACATTAATGTATGGTCAGTGCATCGTACATGTACATAGTATGACCAAACAAACAGGGCACGCTTTTTTTTGGGGGGGGACTGTTTACTCCATGCTAGCTTCAACTGTGCAAACAGAAGTTAATGTTGTTTTGCCAGGCCTTTCAGTGTAAAGTTAACAGTGAAAGGATTGCCAGTTTGGACATTTACTTGACAAAAAACTTCAAATTTGGCATTTTGAAACGGGGGATATTCACCAGCTCGATGCGCATGCACCACAGTGTCCATGTTGGTAGTCCGACGATCGACAGATTATGCGATATGATGATCACGTACATAGAGGAGGCTCCGTATTGCACAAAATTATGTACAGCAATGTATGTAACGGTACAGTATACATCCTGTGTATGTGGTAAACAGTAGCATGACAGCAATTTAGGACATCATGGACTACCACTCCCATGATGATGGAGAATATCCCCTATTGGTCCGGACAGTTGTAGAATTGAAGGCACCCGGTCAAATTTTATGTGACAAAACAGCGTTTTTTGTAACTCATTATCTTTTGAAATTTTGCATTCGTAAGAGTCCCCACATCCAATGTATTGGTACCCATAGTGGGTCATAATAACTACTTGTCATTTTGTCACCCATTTGGCCAGTTGCATCACTCCAAAATTGGTAACCCCATTCCCTAGAGAGTGACATGTCCCAGTTGACTTTGTTTCTATGATTACAATGGGCATGGATTGGGTATTGCTATGTTATGTCAGTTGTATGTCTGCAGTTACAGTCAATTTGAACTCCATAGAATTTAATAGAAAGGACCTTGTGTATGGAACTGCAAAAATAGCCAACCAGTAATTAGGTAATATGTAATTATGTCATAGTAAATAGTTAATTACGTGGGTGCATATTGTTCAGGTATTCCAAGTTCTGCAGTGGGAGGAGTGGGTTGCAGCGATCAATTGTAGTGGTGGCAAAATGTTGAACACAAAAGAGTGAAATTACCCAATTTCACATCTGAATAGAAGTTTAGAATTCTATGCGTTCAGTTCAGTAAGCCAATATATGGCTCATCGAGAAACCCTGAAGCTATGTGATCATGGATGAACACCGGTGAAGTGTCTTCTCTTCTCGAATAGTGTCAGAGAGTAACAAGGCAGGCGTGTAACTAGGCAGGCGTGTAACTATTACAAGCCCATCAGGCTCCCGGGACCGCCATTTAACGTCCCCATCCGAAAGACGTGAGTGAAACTCTCAGCCTTTAGCCACTTTCCGTATTGGAAGAGAGGTGGTAGAAGCCTGTCTGTCACCACTGTAGAACAGCTGTGCCGAAAGATATCGAATGAACCTAATTACCCCAAAGTCAGTTGCTTCCTGCTACATTGCTACAACGAAACCAGAAATTGCAAGACCTTCAACAACAGAGCTTTTGACGAGCAAGTATCAAAGCACGAGTGGGATTTGAACCAGAGCCTCTGTAGTGTAAGCTGTCACTCAGTCCACTACAATGTCTAAAACGACGGTCCGCAAACTATGGGCCGCGGCCCAATTTTGGGCCGCGAGAAAAATTCAGAGGGCTGCAGAACACTGAATTTGGTGTTTGCATCAATCAGTTAGTTTCATGTGGGCCTGGGCCATGAGCTAGTTGCTTGGACTCTGGACTGGGCCAGTTTGCGGAGCTATGGTCTAAAATATAGAAACTGCAACATAACATTTTAGGAATAAATCAGGTTCTGGTAGGGTGGAAGTAAGAATTCAGAGGGAGGAGAGATTAGGTGGGTTAAGAGATTTGAGTCAAGCGCACTCAAGATGTGAAATTGTAAATATATTTGAGATAATCTCAAAATTCAATTTAGTTGGAATCAGAGGTTTGTTAAAATGATTAGCTTTCGAGAAATGGGGACCTCGTTCCCGAAAAGTAACACAACCTGATTTTTGGAGCTCACCTAGGGCCACATCATCTATGATTCAGGAGAATTTTTCACTGCTTCAGGTCCAAGTAATTTAACATCTCTGCAATGGTGGAATAAAACACACCAAGTTTGGCCTTCTTGGAAGCAAGCAATTGAGGGAGATGGGGATATTGTCCAGCCGACTGCGCATGCGCCGAGCCCAGTGCTCGAATTAACCATAAGCCCGAAAGCCCGGGGCTAGGTGAGGACACCTTTGGGCTAGTATAAATTTGGT
>JAODUJ010235091.1:0-10399 GCA_027564615.1 Psolus chitonoides
AATATAAACTAGTCATTTCCTTAAACCTTTTTTGAAATTTGTTGGGGGGGGGGCACGTGCCCCCTCATGCCCCCCCCCTTGGCTACGGGCCTGCTGTTTTGTGGTTGAAGCGTGTTCCCTAGCACCCAAACACAGATACTTGCTTTAACTCTAGTGCATACAATCGTTATCCTTTGCTATGAACTTGTGAACCTGTTTACTGGGCGAGCTGTCAATCAAGAAGCTCAATAACTTTGAACCTGTTGAAACCTTCCTTGCAAAACATTAGGACTCAGTGAAAATGGCTTTTGCTTGCGATCCAATGTCCAATGCCTTTTCACATCGGCAGATACCTGATCTGATCCCAATTTTTTTCGATTAGGTAAAAATTGAAAAGTTATTATCTGGATGTGCTTACGTTTTCAGTATTTGACCCAAACTGACCCTTGACCTCTTTCATAACCAGCAGGGATCATCTTACTTTTTGAAAGCCCCACAAGACTCTGAGAAAAAGGAGCCTATCAGAGGAGGCAGCTAGGGCAAAGGACTGAGGAGGTTTGAGTAACATTTAACTTCAGTAGCGTTACGGACACAGTCTGTTGCATAACTTTCCATATTGGATCGCCAATCATTAGGTGCTACCCTAACTGGGGTCATCCAGAGTTTAATTTACCGGCATTAGCAGCTTCTTTTCTCTTGACTCTTGTTGCCCTTTAATATATCGATTGTAGAAATACCCATGGACACATGCACATACACACAAAGCTGTGACTGCATGGGCCTTTGGCTGACACCCAAGGCAGCAAAAACAATTTTACTCTTTGGTGTGTCAAACTAATGTATGGCAGCGAAGAGCTTGACGATAAATTGGAATATTGGCGCCTTCCAGCTATTTGGTGCCCTATTTAGCTAACATAACCAGAAATCCAAAAGGATTAGAGATTCCTTGATTATCTGAAGGCCTGGTATAGGGATCATGTATTCAAACCTACATCAAAATTGATAGGGTCCTTGTACTTATCATGACAAACCTACACACCAAATTTGAACTTGATCTGACCATGGTTGACGTAGCATGTCAAGGTATTCAGAGTTTGACCTATGTTGACCTCAGATGACCTCAGACTTCTCCCAAAAACAATAGGGTTCATGGTCGACTTAGCATGTTTACAAGCAAAAAAAGTACCAGAAATACTTAAATACCTCTGTTGACCTCAGATGAGCTCTCCAAACAACAATAGGGATCATGTACTCATCATGGGGAACATACATACCATGTATGAACTGGATCTTACCAGGCACGGTCGACTTATGGTGTTTACAAGCAAAAAGTACCAAAAATACCTGAACAAAAAATTAAATAAAATTCTGAGCGAAACTGAGCTCATACCTCCACCAAAAACAAAAGGGTTCTTGTAGCCTACTCATCATGAGAAAGCTACACACCAAATTTGAACTTGATCGGATCAGGCATGGTCGACTTAGCGTGTGTACAAGGTGTTCGGAGTTTGACCTATGTTGACCTCAGATTACTTCTGACCTCTCCCTGAAACGATAGGAATCATGTACTCATCACGGGGAACCAAGTATGAACTTGGTCCAACAATGCATGGTCGAATCAGCATGTTTACAAGCAAAAAGTACCAAAAATACCTAAATTTCACAAAATTTTCATTTTTAACCAAAACTGAACTCAGACCTCCACCAAAATCAATAGGGTTATTGCATCATGAGAACACTACACACCAAATATGAACTTGATCGTACCAGGCATGGTCGACTTGGCGTGTTTACAAGGTTTCCAGCGTTTGACCTATGTTGACCTCAGATGACCTCGGACCTCTCCCACAAACAATAGGGATCATGTACTCATTATGGGGCACATACATACATACTTATGGTGTTTACGAGCAAAGCGTCACATACATACATACATACATACATACATACATACATACATACATACACACGTATACGCCGTCATGAATGCATAGATTCCTTGAGAATGTCAGCAAGGAATCCAAAAACCATTACGCGCCAACCGATGGTGGCTCTCCGCTTAGATAGTGTACATTTGATGTCCCTTTCACCGGCAGACTCACCCACTACCAATTCCTGGATCCGCCACCACGGACACGCACATACACACGGACACATACACACGCGCGCCCGCACTCACTCACATACAAACGAGTGAAACGAACGCCATCCGTGAATTAATACCATTCATTCCGTCTTCGGGACAGGAAGAAATACCCAACACCCAAATGGGGTCCCATGGTTATCATGAAATTCCTAGGTAGAGAAAATATCACCCATGATAAATAATGGATCAGTCTAGAGAATAGCGGCTGGTTATATTTATTCAGAGCAGAAGTAGCATTTATCAGTGCCATAAGTGGATTTTATAGTAATTGGTTAAATCAAGGAAAATTCCTTGTTTACAAATGTAATTAATCTTCGTGTGTGAAAAATCAAACATCCCAGTGAAGGAACCGTTATGTAAACTCTCCACTTTAGCCAGAACCCATAATAGTTCTTATGTTAGTTATGTTAGTTATGACAAAATAGCATCCAATGAAAGTAGCTTTTATCCATGCATAATCGCATAATCGTATCGTATATTGTACTTTTTGAAGCGGGACTGGATAACCTAAGCCAATATCAGCGGGTGGGAAGGAACATCATTCTCCTCCCAAAGCCTGGTGATCAGCGTGACCACTTCTTGGGATTTATCCCAAGATCTTGGGGTTTCGTGGTATATTTGGGCATCTTGGGATTTTCTATGGAAATAGGGCAGATCTTGGGATTTTCATCCCTAGATAGGCCTATTGACAGTACACTATACAGTGTCCTTGGGATTTTTCGCGGCCTGTTCTTGGGAAATCGCAAAATAAGGAGTGGTCACACTGCTCTGTGCAAATTCAGGCGGTATAAAAGTTTAAACCGGGAATCCCCTGTAATGCATCATTAATTCCGCCGCTAATTCTTGAAAATGTGTTAAGTTTTCCGAGAATGCTATTCCCTGAGATCCGTATATATTTCGACCTACTGGTGAGAGTTTGATGCAAGAATAGTAATTGCGCTTTACTGGAGAGAGGAACTTAGTAAGAATCCTGAGATAGCCTAACACACGTAGCCTAACACTGACATTGTACAATAGCGGCTTAGCCTAACTTTAACTACTGTAGGCCTAGCCTAGCCAATAAAGCCTACAGAGTACAGTACTGTAGGTCACTAGGTGTACCAATTCTGCGGAACAGAGTTAAAGAGCCGCCGAAAAATCTTAAAACGGTCATTTATTAGGTAATATCGATTAAACATAATGTAACCTGGATCACATCCCGTTCACGGCACCACAGTCACAGATAAAGCGACGAACATTCCATTTTGAAATAGGCTATCCTAGGCCAGGGGTTGCAATGTGACTTCGAACGAAACAGCTTATTATAAAACCCACCCCCACATTTATTTTGTGGAATTGAGTTAAAAATTGATTGTTATAATTAACAAAATGGATGTTGAGGTGGGTTTTATAAGCTGTTTCGTTCTTATTCATTGTTCAAAATTATTTCCCACAAAGTTATCTAGGCCTAGGGTAACTGCACACAATTTCGGCCCTGCCGTATTTCCGGCCCTTTCGGCGTTCCAAGCGAAATCCTCAATTCCAACAGTCACGTGACCAAAAAATTTCAGTCAGCTGGATTGTTCCTTTAATACTTATCATTCATCTGCAAAAGACATCGCCAAATTACATCCCGTTCCATCATAGAATTAGAAGAGTTTTTACTGGTCCACGGTAGTTGGTGAGTTTGCTCTAATACTTATGTCATGTCATAAGCCCCACATGTGGCCGATTTAAGGTGTTCTTACCCCCAAATATGGCAAAAATAGGCTACAACTTTGTAGCAGTATCGTTGGTGAATCGAAGAATACGGTACTGTGGTCTGCTACGGTTGTTAGGTGTCTCATTGTGCATTGTTTGGGGGAGCCGAATATTGGCACTATACAGTGATATGTGTTCTTAATTTCGGCAGTGGGGAGCCGAATATCGGCACTGTGTGCTGGTAATTTCGGCAGTTGGAGCCGAAACACGGAACATGACTCGCAATACGTGTACGTTATTTCGGATGCGTAACGCATACTGGAGAGATTCATATTATCTTGGGCATATGTGCCTTAGTTATTATCCATGTTCATTTTGGGATGAAAAATAACTGTTTTTCCTATCAATGTATCTTTTATTTGTATTATCTTGGATTTACAACTACAAGGCAACATTTGTTGTCTCTAATTAGGCCTAATTATAAAGCATTTCTTGTTTTGATAACATTAAATGTATTAGTGCTTTACACTTGCCAGTGGTCAAAGAGGGGGGGGGGGGTGCATGCAAGCGTTCCCCAATATTGGCTATGTGAACAGTGAAGATAACAAATAACAATCAAGATCATGATGAATTTTCGTTTCGTATTTATTATTCTTTGTTTGTATATTTCACCGGTTTCTACACACCTTACATACCGAAATTTCACAAGCACCCATATATTGCCCCTGTAGCCTAACATCATGCTTCGGGGCAAATACAGGGATAAATACGGTCAGCAGCAGGTAGACTCTGCTGTCACTGAAGTTAAACAGGGCAACATGTCCCTCAATAAGGCCAGCAGAGTCTACCAAGTCCCCAGAGCTACCCTGTTCGACGAGGTTAATAGCCGAACACAAATGGAGTGTTCGTTCGGTCACCCAACGGTCCTGTCGAAGACGGAGGAGAAGACCCTGGCCGACTGGGTGATAAATATGTCAAAGATAGGGTACGGTCGAACCAGGCAGGAACTGTGCCAGCAGGTCAAGACTGTTCTCGAAGTTGGGAACAGGCCCAACCCCTTCATTGACAATCTGCCTGGTCGTCATTGGATCGAGGGTTTCCTCGCCAGGCATCCCAACATTTCTCTAAGATCTAGTGAAGCCTTGGGGGTTGAGAGGGCCCATGTAACGACTGATAAACTGGACCGGTGGTTTGCAGAATATGAGGAGTACATCAATTCCTCAGTGCCTGGTGGAGTAGAGCTTCTAGCAGAACTGTCTCGTCTCTTTAATGCTGACGAGAGTGGCTTCCCTCTCGCAGGTAAGTCAGAGTATTGACAGAAAAGGGATCCGCCAATATTTACAATCTCACCACCTCTGATAAGAGTCAGATAACCGTGCTGGCTTGTTGCAATGCCGCTGGGTATTTTGACCCCCCACTCCCCCATGCTCATTTTCCTAGGGATAAGGTTTAACTATAGCCCACTGCAGGGAGCACCTCAGGGATCTTACCTTGGTCGATCAGCGAGTGGCTGGATCGACAGCGAAATATTCTATGAATGGCTGGCCAATCAAGTTCACCCTTCTCTAGTAAAGGAGAAGGCCATCGTTCCCACATCAATTTGGATATTGAGAAAAAGATAGTCTTGTACTGCCTCCCTCCTCACACATTGTTCATCCTCTGGACGTGTCTGTGTTCGGCCTCATGAAGAAGCGGTGGACCAAGGAGGTGAGGCAGTTCCAAGTGACTCATCCAGGTGCCAATATAACTAAGCACACCAGTGTCCAAGCGAACCACCCACTGCTGCATCTGCAGCAACACTTTCTTATGTTGCCCCCACCCTTCCTGTTGTTCCACAGCATCCACCTGCTGGCATGGCCCACCAACCCCAACTGTTGCACCAGCTGTCACAGCCCTAGCTGCATTGAAGGCTGAATTGGATAGAGAGCAGCTGCAGCGTTTCAAGCGGAGACTGGAAGAGGGATTTGACCTCCCTTCTTCCAATGACCCCATATACTGTTGGAAGAAGTTGCGAGCTTCAGCTGATCCCACTCCAGTCTCAATTGCACAAGCACCCGTAACACGTCCAGCGAGTACACCTCAACAAATACAGGATCATGCCAGAAGTAGATCTTCCCTTGCCCCGTCTACATCAGGGTTTGGCAGGCTTTCCGGGGCCCCTACTAGCTCAGGTCTGTGCAGAATTAGCTCCACCCCCGCCGAAATTATGGACTGGTTCTGACGAAACTGTTTCCCCCCTTGGGGAGGATCGCTACCAATATTTGGACTATAAGCCCGTGCACTATGAGCGGGAAACTTGGATTTTCTATCACGGTATATAAAGATGTGAACCACGTTGGTGATATGTCCGTTGTAGAGCTACGTCGGTGATGTGTCCGGTGTGAGAGCTACGAAAACTTGGTGACAGCCCGATTTTCATAAGGTTTTATATTCATAAGGTTCATTGTTCATAAGGGTCATTATCCATAAGGTTCATTGTTCATAAGGTTCGCTATTCATGATGAGCAAAAAGGTTCATTGTTCATAAGGTTCGTTATTCATAATGATAAAAAAGGTTCGTTGTTCATAATTGGTAAAAGGGTTCGATATTCATAATGGTGAAAAAGGTTCGTTATTCATAATAATACAAAGGGTTCGATATTCATATTAGAGCAAAGGGTTCGTAATCCATAATAGACAAAAAGGTTCGTTATTCATAATAGGAGGAAAGGTCTGATATTCATAATGGAGCAAAGGGTCCGTTATCCATAATGGGAAAAAGGGTTCGTTATTCATAATAGGCCTAGCCTACTACAAAAGGTTCGGTATCATTCATAATGAGGGAAAGGACCCCCTAATTAGGACCAACGTACAAGTTTGTCCCTTTTTCGTACATGTCGGTAGGAAATCGTCACCGGGTCACGTGGTGAAAATGGCCGAAAATACCAAATCGTAAAAAATTGCAAATTTCGCTGCAAATAGACATACTACACGCCCCATTATGCGTAACGTTTTTTTTGGTCACGTGACCCTGAAAAACAAAATGGCGGCCGTCCCCAATTAGCCCTAGAGTTAGGGGTACCTCTACAGAAATGTTTGTAGACGCGATGGGCAGTGGTAAAAAACAAGAGCACCAATGGTGCAGACGCTCATACCAAATACAGACCTACGTTTCATGTCTACATGCACGGGGCTAGGTGTCTGTAACTCGCTCGGATGACAGCGGCTGGTAAGGCGCTTCGATCTACACCAACCAAGATGACGTCGGTTGCCCACTTCCGTAGTGAGGGCGCCAAAACCCCATATGCGTATAGAGGACCATCCCCCTACAAAATAAATCCCGGGTTCGCCGCCATTTTGTTTCTACCGGAAGTGACTTTATTCAAATATGGCAACCCCAGTACGGGCGAACGCGATACTCCAACAACCTGTATCTTATAATACACTTGCATGATGACCGGTACTAGGTATCCACCAATAGACGACCATAGCATGACATCATACAAAATGGCAGCCAAAACAAATTTCGCCGAAAAAAATCGTAAAAAAACCGTAGGAGTGACCAAGGGCCTTTAAAGTGCCCTAAAAAAATTCGCAATTTACCACTCTATAATATATGTGAAAATCGGTTCATTCGGGGTACTTTGAATTTTGGGGTAATTATGACGTCATACCCAAAATGGCGCCAAAATCGAATTTTCGCCAAATACGACCAAACTATAAGGTCAGATAGAACACGACACGGCGAATCGAATGGTGCTATTCCCAGCTCGATCGAACATGCGTTGCTGAGTTATGGGCGAAAATTGTGGGAAAATGCCCTACTTTGGGGCGCCCTACGCCAAAAGTACGCCCTCTACGACCAAAGTGCGCACCGCCCGCGAAAGTCCCTAAAGGGGGCTTTCCAACTGTGGTTAGACCACCCGTCTGGTACCTCCCCATCTCGAGAAATAGGCCCCCCCAAAATAGGCCTACACAAAAAAATCCAATTTCAGACTTAAACCATATACTTACTGTGTAGTGTACAGTAAATAACACTTTGAATTATGATATCTCGAAAATGGAAAATGATATCGAGACGAGGTTTTCGGATTTGTAAACAGCGTAAAATTCTACCTAGGAGCAATACCTTGCATGTGAGGGTGCATGTCCGGAACCCAAATATCCCCCCCCCAAACCCCCCCCCCCCCACTCGGGATTATGATACCAAAATTAACTTCGACCTAGGTCGACCAAAATAACATGTCGGGTACTTTCTGCCACAGTGAGTTCAATGTTGAAACTCCCGAGTCGATTGGAGCAACGGTTCGCACACTCAAATTCGAAAAAGCGTGACATCTAGCGCGTACGCAACTTTCACCTATAGGGTAAATGCACTTTCCTGGCATCGGATGGGGCAGAAAATTATATGGGCGAATAGGGCAACTGATCTTCTATTCGCCAAAAATATTAGCTTCCGGGAAAGTGGTCCCCATCAAAAGTTAAAGGGGGGTAACCGTGCGCGCGTCATTTCGGGCGGTTACCTGCGCGAACGAAGTGTAAAAGGCGCATATCTCAAGAACGCAATAAGATACGAGAGTGCGGTTTTCAGATATGGAATCAGTGTCAAATTCAGAGTCGGATAGGTGTGGTTTCAACCGATTTCATTTTTGGACCCGATTCGATGAATTTTTTCAAGGGGTTATATAAGGGGAGTTTTCGGCAACGGGGCGACTGACCCGAATTACGCCAAAGTGACCTAATCGGGGGTACTTTGGCATGGCAAACACAATGGTGCAATCCGTTTCTCTGTATCTCCATACGACGTTGCGTTGCAGGCGCATTAAAAAACTAACCCCCGCCAGGGCAGTCAGCCTCACGGGTCACCCTCTGCTTAATTGGACCACGCCGAGTCGAACGGTTCCAATTTCGACTCGATCCGATTCTCGGTTGTGGAGTTATGATACCGCAAGTTAATTGTTGAAAAAATGGCCCTGTGAAAAACGCCACTACGCCCGACTGGTACGCCCTACGCCGACCAGAAAAACATGGTTTCATAGTATTTCGAATGCCCTATCCGATATATAGTGCTAACAGTCTAAGGATCCAAATACCACGTGACCAACATCGCTTGTGCATATATTATATATTACTATATAATATATAATGAATGTTTATGAGTGCGACAGTACAAATATGTTCATGAGTTGAAAGTTTTAACATTTCCATATAAATAACACCCATGCCTAGTATGTCTATAGTCATGTCTAGTTACCCATGTCTTATCACCCATGTCTAGTCATTAGTCACCTGGGCATGTCTAGACACCCATGTCTAGTTTGACTTGTTATATCTAGTCTGTTTAGTTACCCATGACTTGTTATATCTAGTCTGTTTAGTTACCCATGACTTGTTATATCTAGTCTGTCTAGTTACCCATGCCTAGTCACCCTTTGCTAGACACCCATGTCTAGAGACTCTAGACACCCATGTATAGACACCCATGTCTAGTTCATCTTGTCATGTCTAGTCTGTCTTGTCATGTCTAGTCTCTCTAGTTATACCCATGTCATGTCTACTCATACCGTCATTTAAATCGTGCAATGGTACATTTTAAGGGAGCAAAAACTCTGACTCATGATCATGTAATAGTACTTTTAATTCAATATCATGTGACCAGCACTTGCCCAATGAGATGACAAGGATATAATTAGGTGTTATATATTATATGTTATTGCTGGTCAACCGTCATTCGACGCAGATACATTTTGACTACACACAATGTCAGCAAAAACGAGAGGTTCCGAAAGGTGGGGTGCGTGCCACTAGGCAATCACCCCATTATCAACGTGCACCCCGCCCGCACCCCGACTTTCCCGATAAAGAGCACATATTAGGCCTATATTTTCACCTCATAGACCATGGAACCGTAGCTTATCCGTAGCAGCCGCAGCGTGCCCGTGGCTGCCTTGCCCGTAGCGCTTCCGTTGATAGCGTAGCACAACCGTGGTGGGACCTTCGCACAACCGTGACATTCCGCAGCGATTCCGTAGCATTTCCTCAGTATATCCGTTACTCTTCCTTGGACTTTCCGTAGGGGCCGTAGCCACACCTCAGTGCCACCGTAGAACGTGCACATCCGTGACCAAAATACGGCGGTTGTGCTACAGTTCCAAACCGTAGCACTTTACACACAAGGCAAATTCCTATGCGAACGAGACCCACCATACACACCCAAATGTGGACCCTTGGGAAATGAATGTTGACGCTATTCGCGTTCCATTGGGCATACTAAGAAAACGAGGACGTCCTCGGCTGGGAGGGTGTCCACGATTAGACGGGAATTTTCACACACAGGTCCTTGGTTACAGGTGTTTACGAACGCGCGCATGCACACAAACATACATACACACAAAAAGCGTGCACACACGGACAGTCTTTTGGATGTATCTTCTCAGTGGGTCCCCCCGTCAGCAATGGGCATTTCACCATCAGGTACCCCTTGGTCATCGGTACTCATCGACGTGAAATGTTTTTATGGCAACCGTTGTTGTGGCAACAGGCAGTGGTGTATATAGGTCCAGCAGCAAATCAACTACACTATCTCATCCCCCCCCCCCCCCCTTCGGGGCGGTG
>JAODUJ010235202.1:0-15842 GCA_027564615.1 Psolus chitonoides
GGACCCTTACGAGGGATAGAGAGAGGTGGAGGGCAATTGTAAGTGAAGCTTCGTTTGGTTTAGTGTAAACATCCTCACCCCTTGTTTACGAGGGACATACGAGGCAGAGAGAGAGAGAGAGTTCTGCACAAACTCTGCTCAAACAATGCAACGTCCATATCTTTTTCACACGTGGGCTGTTTTCTGAAAGTAAAGTTATTCTTGGATTGTTTAATCAAATTGAGTGGTCATATCAACAAATAACAACAGTCTATTCTCCTCTATACAAAGCTGTCAAACAAACTCACGGAACTCATTTAATTCGAATATATCCATGTGCAGTATGTGGGGTGGGTGAATAAAATTCGAACGAATATAGGGTTCATATTAGACACGATATAGACCTATGATTATTGTATGTCTATTGGATTTCCAATATGTACATGATGTTATTTATCCATAACCCTTGCGCAGCCGTAGGCTATATTAACAAATTGTAGGCTACTCAATCGCTTCAATATTCTTTGTAGCTCAAAACAAAATGTGTACAAAGTAAACACAACTGTATAATACCT
Source organism: Psolus chitonoides (assembly GCA_027564615.1). Lineage (NCBI taxonomy): Eukaryota > Metazoa > Echinodermata > Holothuroidea > Dendrochirotida > Psolidae > Psolus > Psolus chitonoides. The sequence continues at coordinate 555 of JAODUJ010235202.1, forward strand.
TTACTTCTAATGATGACGTCACAAGCGAGTGGTATTCTTTATTCCACGGTAAAGTAAGTACGCCCTGTTCTTATAACATATCTGGAATGATACGGGAACACATATTAAACCTTCAGGCATTAGTATCATATATTGATCAGAGACCTCGATCCATCATTATGTCTGTTGCATTGTGGGTAATGTTAGAATATGGGTAGCAAGCACTGACCTATAGACCTACATCAAATGGACTACCATTAACAATGCAATACTGAAACCAAAGGATTGTTTACAGTAGTTCCTTTTATTTATTGGTTAAAAACATGTGGTTAATAACATATAAATTAAACGTTTCAAGGTTTTGGCACTTAAACAAACAGAGTGTAATAGCACAAAAAATGGATTAATGTAATATTACTGTTGTCAAACCGCAGCTATTGAGCACATTCAAAGGCCACTGCGGAACAGGAATTACACCAGACTAGTACGATGCCTATCAAATGTTTATGCGTGTTTGGGCTGTTAAGTGAGTCCACTGTTTGTATCAAAATGAAAGTTTCACTGAAAGCAAATATAGGCTAGGCTAGTTATATTATTGTCAATTAATTGTTCTTATGTGTTTCTAATTTATGTAGACTCACGCTCATTGTAGCAATAGTGTCAGTCGATTGTTCTGATGTGATCTAATTGTTCACACACCAACTTTTGTCCGAGAAGAAGGTTTGTCAGTACATTCGTGGTTTTGTCGGTAAATTTGTACATTTGTCGGTACATTTTCTCCCTTCACCCCGACTCTCAACATCCTATTGTTACGATATTAGCTGTTACGTATGTGTGGAGTGAGACCCAAGGACATGGCCCAGAGTGACCCCCTCCATCATTACCGGTATTCATGCCTGCTAGTATAAATGTATTCACACACCACACTCAAGATGGCCCAATAGAGAGATCAGTATGAATAACGTTCACACTCTGGTTAGTCATTCCATTTATGCATTAAGATCAAAGCGAAATCCAGATCTGTTTGGAAAGTTGTCTTCAGTGGATGTACATTACAGGGAAATGAAGGATTTTTTTCCAGTTACAAAATTATGTTAAAAATAGCACATATATATTACTGAAACCATTTGACAATATCGATGTTGATCTGTTTGGAGGAGTTACAATATTGATCAGATTCGATGAAAATTGACATAAGATTCTGTCTCCTGAGCGCCTGTACTTACAAAAACGCTGGTATATTGCAATAGGTCAAAAACTTCAGACTGGATTTAGTTCAGGAAGAGTTGTACATTTAAAGAACCAGATAAAAGAACAAAACAACACAAATAAAGGAAGATGTCATTATCTTCGAAAACCCTCGTATTAAACATGGCTCTCATGAATATTTGTGTGTTGTTTTGCTCTTTTACCTGGTTCAGACTGATATTATTTTACACTATAATATAAATCGTATTCGTAAAACTGCACTCGTACGGGAGCCTCGCAAAAGAACGATTTATCTCGGATGCCTCACTCCACCCAACCAGTGTAAGATAACTTGTACAATAGCAGTGTTACCCGAATGACCAAGGGGTAAATTTCTCTACTGAAACATAGCCATGCGAATTTAATTCTGATCATGCTTATATAATCATGTTTTTAATAGTTGGACCTAAGCTTTTACCTCAGACCCAAATTCGGCTCCATTCAAAAACACTTGCCTCTTGCAGCAGCATTCATCTAGTCTAGTACAATGTATGAGCGTTATTAATAATAGCAATATAAATGACTGCTAATCAGTGGAAACGCATCACTGGCATGAGAAGAACATTTCGCGGCATGATGGATCGTTATCTGTGTCGAACGGTAAAATCTAGACTTATTAAGTTATACACATGCATTAGCAAAGAGTGTATGCTTTCAAAATAGCGAATGACAAGGTGTTTCTGTTTCAATTACCATTTTAGTATAGGTTGCATCATCCTTAAATACTCTAAATTATTATAAGAGCCGGCAATTATCATGCCCTGGTAGTTACGACAGTAGTCATCTAGTACAATGTACGAGTGTTATTAAAATAATACTAATAACATTAGCCTAATTGACCGCAGTGACGGACAATCACGTCTAGACAGTCTAGATACACCTACATCAACGATAATAACTGAAAGTATATGAAGATTCTACAAAATGACCAAAGATAAAATATCAAATATCAAAAGATAACATCTATAGAGATCATAATAAATTATATCATTTTGCAAAGAGGCAACATTTAACCATATACCTACATACCTACATATACCTACTTATACAGCGATATGAAGATAAATTCATGAAAAACTAGACCAGTGTAATATATTTTGATTAGAAAATAATGGTAGGCCATTAAGATCACGACATTGTAGACGGTTTGGTATACTTCACTCTGAAAATTAATTAGTCCAGCTAACGTTAATTATCCAAAAGAGACATCATCTTGACTAAGTGTTAGTAAAAATTATATCTCTTTTGACTATTTGATGTTAGCTGGACTAATTAATTTTTAGAGTGTTGAAGACATAATTTGGGTAAAATGCAAGTTTTTAATGATCATGAAAACTATTTGCTAAATCAGTAGACGTATACGCCACATCTCTGAGCTGAAAACCTATGCATCTTCAAGATATCAATCAAGATCAAGATATCAGTCAATTTTACAACAGTCATATTGCCAGTAAATGAAGATATGGACAAATTGACGTGGTGGTTGCAACAGATAGTTGGAAATGTGTTTTTGAAAGGGCAATCAATTAACTGTAGATATCTTCGCCTACTTGATTCGATTTTTTCCCTAAACATATAAGATTTCCTCCATCAAGGAACATGTAAATATCTTTTTATATAATTAAAAACATCCAACAAATAATTGGCATTTTCGTTTGGTATCTGATTTCCAATCAATTGGAATAATTCTCCAAAACATTGAGGAATAAGTAATTTGACGCTCATCGACACCACATACCCTACTATGCATAAAATGATGTTAAAGTCACCATGCAGAAGTATAGAATACGCCCCCAAACAAAGTTTCACGAACATAAAAGGCGTGTCATTTAGGCCACCAAATTGACCCATTTCATCTTCCTTTCGGAGCGATGAGATAATTATTTAATTACATACCCAAATACCCAGACGGGAATCTCCCGATTTTCCATGACACTTTTTCATTTCAACAAAACAATGAAAAAAGGATAACAAATAAGCGACCCATGTGGCAAACTTCGCCTTAAACCAAAGACTAAGTTGGCAATACCAGCTGTATTCTCTTTCTCTATTTTCTTCTCAAGAGATAGACCCTTTCTCTCAGTTCCTATTCAAAATCTCCAACTTTGTTTACTATATACACCGCACTGTGGTACATGAGAAAACAGATCGATTTAACTTGTTTTAAGATATTTCTAAAAATACAGAAATAGGAAATCGACCAAAGATAATTGTCTATGTTTGTCTGACGCCAACTGAATTTCTATATGTCAGTATTGAACCCAATCGATGAAATAAGGGTATATTCTGCAGTATTCAAAACAAGATGAGATATTATGTTTCATTTTTAGTAACATAGAATTGATGAATTACATGCTTAGACAAACATATATTCATTTTTTATTAGAGTACAAATCGATAAATTGTAATTACGAATGTATTTCAATTGATATCGTGAACATAAACGTAATTTAAAGTAGCTTAGAGAATTTGTGTTGAGCAAGTCTTGTAGGCTGGATGCTGTATCAACAAACGCAATACAATAACGCAAACAGCGCTTTTTGAAGAAAAAAATACTAAGAGTGATAACAGCAAGCCTACGTTCCCAAATGAGCAATAAATGGCGATCAGAAAACCAAAATGTTGTGTTTTTTGCCTGGCAACCCAAACACTTACCATGGAAGATTGCAATATATCTAATCTCGTTGCTACTTTCACTCGATTATTTTTCTAATGATTATTTTGCCTTGAGATACCGTATGTGACCTTGGGGGGAATATCCAGGGGTACTGATCAGCTTGATGAGAAGAACCAGAACTCAATGTGCAAGTATTTGTATCAAGATAGTTGAAAATGTGGAATTTTTCGGGGAAATCTGTAATTTTGGTTGGGAAAAATATGTTTTGGGGCATAGATAGAAAATGGTTTGGCCGTTCACTCTCACTCAGTATAAAGGACAACCAAGGCAAAGCTTGCAATTATAAATATGATAAAATGTAGATGTTTTGGGGATAGTATGTTTATCTGGTCACTTCTAACCCAAAATGTAGTTTTTCACACACACCTAGAATTCCATTTTCCTGGCAGACTGATAACAGGAATCCGAGTTTGATCGGAAAATTGTGCCAACAATGTAAAAGGGTGGAATAAGCCCGAATAGAAATCAGGAACAAACACATCATTGACCTTAGTATATCATGTGTGGTTTTGCATTTTACCAATCAAAACTAATTGGCGGCCCAAAAAATGAAACATATCCTAATGTAGCTTTCAAGTTAATATCAGCTCTTAAATCATTTTTTATCATTTGAGACACACTTGTCAGCATGCCTCCCCCAAAAAGAAACATGCGGAGGGCCACTTGTGGGGGAGGTATTACATTTTTGATTGACACAGGTATAGCGCAGAGGTATAGTCTAATGGTGTAACGTATTGCCCGTTAACAGCAAAGTAGACCTATACTAGAATCTACCGCATGAGAGTAACTCTTCATGATGAATTGCCGTTTTTGTAATAATTCCTTCTTGAAAATCAGTGATTATCTCTAATATAATATATATATACAGATAGAATAAACATCTTCAGCTCCCTTACAATGCTCTTATTCCTATCCTTCAGCATAATTTTAATTTGACACCTAGAAACGCGGGTATCTGGCGATCTCTTTAAATGATGGTAGCCGATATGTAGAAAATGAATTTCGCGATTTTTCTGTGACAATCAGCAGTCTAAAAATGCTTGAAGAAACACATTTCATTCGAGGGAAAGGTTTATACAAACTTGTATGCACCACCTGTAATTATAGCTAAGAGCAAATTCTCCTAAAAATAAATATTCCTCACTACTCATTAGGTGTGACAACCTTCGGATAATGACATACTTAAGATAATGTAACAAAATACACCAAAACAGATGGCAATTTATTTTGTTAAATTAGATTACAAGATATCAAAACGGGTATAGCTTGGAAAATATATACCGTAAAATGAATCAATTAAACGAGCTTATAAAGTGAAGTTTGATTATGATTCTCTCGAATCACAATGCATGCTTGAAGGAGTTACATGAGAGCGAGCGACCTGAAACGAGAGCGTCATTCTTCACAAAACAAGTGTTCCTGTCTGTACAGCGACAGGGAAGGGCAAACTCCACCAGGGTGGGATGTAACTCTTTCAAGCAGGCATTGTGATTCGATAGAATCAAAATCAAACTTCATTTTATAAGCTCGTTTAATTGATTCGTTCTATAGAATCAAATGCTATGCATTCCTGAGTTACATGAGACTTAATGGCAACAGACTGGAACACTGAAAAGTGCCAACTAAGCCAATAACCCGTTGACAGTGCTACTATTACCGACTATCGTACAAACGATAGGTGTTGCTTTGAAATAAGACTTGTCAGGATAGCCACGTACCAAGTTGAAGCTTCCCTGCTGCCCTGTATGCAAAGAAGATAATCTGAACTTACGAATTGACAAAATACTGACAATAAGTTTCGAGAAAAGAAATTTCCAGAAAAGAAATCTCGATATAAGGATAAATCCTCTATGGAAACAAATTGTGACAAACGAATGTAAGTTTATTTGGTTTATCTTATATTTCTATACTGTAAAACCATTAAAGTTTACTTAATTTAAGTGGATAAGCAGCCAATCTGAATACCCGAATAGCTGCACTATAAAGAAAAAAAGACATAGGCATAATGACAACACAAGTAAAAATACTGCCTTCAGGCAGTATCAATCATTGGCCATGCGCATATGGCAATATATATGAAATAAATGTTAACACTATGAACAATTTTCTATCTGTAACACAACAATAAAATTGGAAAACAGCAAATATCCAGTTTGGGAATTTTCTCCAGTCTGCAGGCCAGTCAGTTATCAATATTAAACTGGTAATATGCTTTTCTATAATATACCATACTATTTGTTAGTATCGATTACTACTCACATGTATACATTAACTCTACACTGTGCAATTCCAACCCATGAAAAAGGATTACAACAGGCAAACAGAAACCTGAAAGAAAACCGCTATAACTTCAATATAATTCCTTGTCCAATAATCTCAACCAGGTAAATTGTTTCACGAAGATGAAATCTGTAAAACTGCCACCATAGAGAGGCTGTGATGAATAAAATGCTCAATTTGTTCGCCAAATAACATTCAGATAGCCTATGTATGTTTATCGGCTATTTGTGAAAATAGCATGCATTTTGCAGTGCAAAAACAACAAAATAAATTAGTCTCCATGGAAAAAGATGAAATACGTGAGTTTATCAACTTGCGGATATTCTGAAGAAAAAAAAATAGTAGGCTACTCGTAATTTCTGGTCAACTGGAGCTGAAATCTTCTGGTTCAGTAGAACTTTGAAAATAATACACAATACCGTCATATATAGTCCAACTCCATTTCCAGAGATGGGAATTGAGTATAAATGTGATGTTTCATAATCGCTTTGGAGATTATAACCTTCCGAAAAAAATGGTGGCGAACGGTTAAACGACTGCGTGACCTAGTGCTTAGAGCATCCGCCAGGCAGCCGTGACGTTTGGGTCCGAAACCAGGCCTGGTCAGTTTGCCAGACCAACATCGGTACCTACTGCTGTCTGGCTTGGTGTTGACAGGAGTAGGACAAAGTTCAATCTAGACTATTCCAGCGTTGGATCAGTATTGCCTTCGGGGCGTGAAGGCAAACAGACATTTTGCCAGTAAATCTGTAAAAAAGAACAATTAAACATACATCGACCAAGAAGATGTTTTCACCGGTAAATATACGTTATCATATAGTTATCATCGACAACACATAATATACTGAATACCGGTATGTATAGGGGAATGATCTATACTGACATATTCAGTGTTTCTTGGTTACCGAATTTTTGTTATATTTTTTGGGCCCTTTTGCCCTTAGGTATTTCGTATTAAGTGGTTTATTTGTGATGATTTTAGTGTGCAGTGTAAACCAACCAATGCCGTGTGAGGTGGAAATATCCCCACACAGATAACGTAGATGGATTATATCGATTTGTTTTTACAAACGTACATTTATATTTAAATTTTGCCCTCGAGACATTTTTTTCTAATTTGCCTTTGATGATCGATCGTTTGGCCTTGTCTGGTTTTTACAGGTCAATATTTGCTTTGCGACGACCATTAACTCCTTGAAACTAGGTACCGTTGCTTTGCACAATATTTTTCTGCAATAAATGTCGCTCACAGTCTCAGCAACAACTGCTATATTCGACAATTAGGTTGTAGGGAGTAGTTCTACTATAGTTGTGTCATCAACTGGCATATTTTCATGCAATAGAGTTTAATAACTTCATAGGTCAAAGTACAGCTAAGAGTCGTGACTGCTAATGCCAAAAGTATTCGACTCCAACAATTCAGGAGTCGCACGAACCCCTAGGTTTGGTTACACAATTTTATAATATCGAATGGCTATAATACATGATTGCATCATTTTGCATCCTAATCTAGTTTGATTTGCAAACCAAAATCCCAGAGAGAACGACCAACCTCCTGGTCTCACCCAAAAGGTCAAACTGACGAAGGATATAGTTGAAAAATCGGAGTGCAGCAGTCGGAAAAACTGTTGCTGAAACGGCGATATTTTTTGGGTTTTTATATAGTTCTGTATGAGCAGGAATTTGCGTATTCTGGTTTAAAATATGAAATGGAGCAGTGAGAGCTGCCAGAATTTTTCTGCCTGTAGCTTTTAGTCGAAAATCCGTAGGTGAAATTTCGATGTGTTTCTATTTTAGAATGAGCAGTCATTTTTAAATAGTTGGGAAATCGCCAGGAGTGCGGCAGTTGGAATGTTCTGGTCTTGTCATGGAGTATTATATTGACATTGAACGTAGTGTTACTTTCAATTCTTAGGTGGTGTCGAATGTGCCAGATGTACCATTTATAATCCAAAGATTAGACATTTTGATCATAACCCGAAAAATCGTCAGCCGAGAACCTAGTCCAACTGATCTCGTTTCTATTCATTCAGCGATGTATTCATCTTGATGTACAACATCGACAGTCAAGAAGTTAGTCTAACTGTTCTCATTTGTTATTCTCTTTCAGCGATGTATTCCTCCTGGTGTACAGCATCGACAGCGAGAATCCATTCTAATTTATTGTTCTCGTTTGTTGTTCTCTTTCAGCGATGTGTTCCTTCTGGTGTACAGCATCGATAGCCGAGAATCTATTATAATTATTCTCGTTTGTTGTTCTCTTTCAGGCGATGTGTTCCTCTTGGTGTACAGCATCGACAGCCGAGAATCTTTCCAGGAAGCTCTTCGCCTCAGACAGTTGATCATCGAGACCAAAAGAACCGCTAGGATTAAATCCGTTCCCATGGTGATCGTGGGAAATAAGTGCGACATCCCGCATCAAAGAGAGGTGGACTTAGATAAAGCTAAACGCATGATATCCGTCGGCAAAAGGTGTTCTTTCATCGAGGTATCAGCCAAGGAAAATATTCAAATTGTAGAGATGTTCCAGATCCTTTTTGAGCATGCTCGTTTGCCGAACGAAATGACGCCGGCTATGCATAAGAGTATGAGTGACTCGACATCCCCAAATACGTCACCGAATATGACACAGAAGGGAGGAATCGTTTTGCGCAAACGCATCAGTGACGCGTGCGGTGTCGTATCTCCTAACGCTAGAAGACCAAGTCTGCGCAGTGACTTACTGCAAGTAAGAGACAATGCCCTGAGGGGGCGTGGCAAAAAGGATGATGAAGACGATGACGTATTTGACGATACCTGTCTAAACAAGAAAAAGGGATGTACAGTACAATGATGAAAGCCCATCGAATTTGAAATAACTTGGATTGAATAACAACATTGAGTAATAGTATCAACATGTGAATAACAACATTGAGTAATAGTATCAACATGTGAATTGTTACGTGACGAGGAGAATTTACACATTCAAGTAAATGGGGTAACATTTACCTCTTTTATTGTAGGGGGAAAAAAAGGAAGCTTCAAAGTATAGCAAAGGTTCATTGAAAAAAAAAGTAAATCAGGAAATACAGGTTAACTGCAATACTCATAGGGGTTGATACTCAACACTGCTAGAATTGGTTGCAGTAAGCATTATCTGCGTCCGGGGTACTCCTGTCAATTTTTAAGTGCAGTACATATGGGCCTGAATCACAATTTGGCGCCCCTATACCTTTGCGCCCGAGGCAACTGCCCTTCCATGCCCTTCCACTGCAGGTTGTAGAGTTCTGACATACGCCATGTCAGCGAGGCAGAAAATTGCTAAAATACTTTGAGCAAGAAATTGCTTGCTGCGGGCAACATCTGGGGTGGATGTATGACTGCGTGGTCTAGTCCGGAGGTCTATATTCTAATCCAGGCCGAGTCAATTAGCCAGAGACTCAAAAAAATGTTACCTACTGCCGTCTGGCTTGGGTTCAGCTTGAAAGATCGGAGTAGGGAAAATTTAGGTGCTGGAGTAGGCTATTCCAGGGTTGCCGGTCAGAGCATGAAAAGACAATTCTGCCAGTGAAATTGTGGATGAGTGGTGCCTTTGTAGAATAATAAACCAAAAAGACGTGCGGTGCCCAACACACATACACTTATAGTGAGCAAACACGTAATATCGATTGCAGTACTAATACCTTCATGACATTCTGGGTGAAACCATCACGTGACTGCATTAATCTGTTTGTCATCTCTCAATGTGACGTTACTCATTCCAGGTTACTTAAATTCGATGTGGAACTTTGATCCAAGCGTTGTATCCTGTTAAATTACAATTTCAATACATCTTCCTTATTTTTGCATCTTCCTTATTTTTGCTATTTATCTGTTACTTTTACACTGCACTACCAGGTATATGTTGGTATGCTTTGTTGACAAATATACAGAATGTAGGTCTACGCGTTGTGTAATTATCGTTCAGTTCCGTAATATTTTGATATTATATTTTGATGTAATATTTATATAATTTTATTCAATATAAATTATATATCTGGTATTTGTCGATGCAAAAAGATAGTATGAACACAGAGAGTATTGCTTAAGGTCAATTTTAAGGTCAATAGTGTATTCCAGTATTGTTTCGCGAACACCACTATTTTGTTATGCGATAAAACTCACAAGGTGCACTAATATTTACGGTATCGTGTAGACAAAAATGGCAGAACAAAATACCTATTTTCCTTAGAAAATGAAATACCAGGAGCTGCTTGAAGGGACTGTTCTTTTAGTTCTCTCAGACATTTAAACATAGCCTAATTAGAAGAACAGTAACATTAATAGTTCGGGTTGGCTAAAGAATTTGTGCACTAATCAGATTTCATCATTTTCAAAAATCCATCTCAACATGCTCTGACAATTAATTGTATCCACTTTATCCAAATTTGTCGGAATAATGAAAAATGAGGCATACTAAAGCCTTGGTCAGACACTTAGTTGTCTTGATATAAATTTTGTCCTGAAAACAAACCATACTGATCGACACCTCGTTCTGCATGACACAGTTCATCTGAATAATGACCAAATAAAATGTTTTATTGGTCGCAAACCTCGTTAATCAAATCAACACGGTGGCCGGGACGACTTTTCCATTGATTGGACAAATTTTGCCGGTCTAGTGAGGTGTCTGACCAATAGTGTCAGGCCAATGGCTAACCCGTCAGGCTGACTGGTTCTGTTGTTGCACCGGCGGCAGTCATGACTAGAATAAGATAAGATAAGATATGATTGTCATTCATATAGCGCTTTTTGCATGAGCCTCAAAGCCCTTTAGAATTTTACTTGGCAACATGTCAAACCTGTCAACCTTGTCAACGTGTTAACATTATGCACTGAAATGCCACATCTTAGTCCCCTGGCTGTCACAATGCGGCGCTCTCGCTGTTGTACATTTTACCTAGCAGGTACCCTTAAGGTTCGCGGTACACTGTCGTGAACACCAACTTTACGTGAAATATAGTGATTGTCTATGTTTATGGCCATCTGGACTAGACACGAAACGTCAACTCTAAATTGTGATCAAATAACAAGGGCCGCAGATAGGGCACATTTGATATTGCTTCGCGGGCCACAGAAAATAGGGCCGCGGGCCGCATTTGACCTGCTTGCCGCAGGTTAAACACGCCGCTGTTAACAATATGCACTGATATGTCACCTCTTAGTCCCCTGCCTGTCACAATGCTCTCGCTGTTGTACAGGTTACCTCGCAGGTACCCTGGGTGGAGTGAGGCATTTGAGATCAAGCGCCTTGCCCAACGTGTTCTCATAGCTAGGATTCGATCCCACAATCGCATGTCTAGTGCTTTAATTAACCAATAGGTCACCGGGTTCTCAATCTGATATTCACATTTGCTTAGGGTGGTATAGCTTAGCGATAAAGCATTCGATTCCGGATAGAAACGTTGTGGGTTTGATACGCCACCGCTGGTTGTTGAGCAGTGTTATTGAACAAGACAATTTACATGCTTCAGTCTATCCATCTGTCAATGGGAACTAGCTTCGGCTTGGTTCACCCAGTGGTGGACTGTTGAACTCTCATCCGCTTCAAGAAACCGGCTTTAGGCACTGGCACAGTGGTCCTCTATGTGCTCGGGAGAACCACCCGTCTCCCAAAGAACTGAGCTAGCAATAGCGTGTCAAAACATAGAGGTGTAACCGTCTGAGGTCAGTCTATGCACCTATACCCAGTGCTGTCCTTTGTAACAAAAATTAAAAAAAATCAAGGATCTTGTAATATTTAGGTTCAGTGTTTATTTGAAAATATTTTGCAATTGTACATCAAAACATGCATGCCAACGATGTGGTTCATGAGGATTACACTATTGGTTCACATTTATCAACGTCATAATACGTGTTTTCTAGGAATTGGCGTACACACCTGGATAAGCCTACTGATCAAGATATGATTACATCATTTTTCATACGAAATCTTCAGGTAAAATGAAAATATCTGTCGGCAAATGTGGATGTCAAATTCAACATGAGAATATTTACACTTCAATTATAATATAGGAAGATGTAATCTACCTTGAAAACGTTACTCAAAGGAACAACAAATAACGTATAGAAGCTAACTTCCGAAGGCCACATTAGATGCCATGTATCTACTCTAAATATACGAACCTATACACCGGGTATAATTGAGACTTGCCGGAGACCATATATTATTGGATTAAACATGTTTGCCAACTAGGCCTATCTTCTAAATTTGCCTCGGGCTGATTCAGAATTAGCAGTAGATGACTTATCATTCGATGTTTCAATGATAGACGTTGTTCCCATGTTTGATTAGTAATATATTATTGGATGGCAATGATCTTTATAGTGCCTAGATTGGAGGTAGACACAAATTATCTTGAAGTCCATAGACATTATCGCGTAATACATGGGCGATTCACACTATAGAAACAGTACGAGGCAATACAATAACCTGAATTTAAAGTAACAATTTCATTGTCTAATCATGCACATTCACGAGCACGACTATACTCATTGTTCAGGTAAATATGAACAATATTGGTTAATAGTTGTTGGTCAGGATGGTCAAAATGTTTAGCTGGTTTTTAGCTAGATTGTTAGAATGGAAGCCTCTTTCACCATGGTTTTATTATTTTGTTGACTTTTTTTGAGATTTTTTTGTTAGAGCCATAACACTTCCCCAAATATTGGCTTATTTAATGGATATAACTTGGTCTCAATCAGTCAATAGAATTTGAAGCGCATTTTATAGACTAATGTCAGAGATGATGTCACTATATGCTAACACTTTAGTGAATACTGAATACTATAGTGCATACTACGATAATAGTGAATAAGGCAATTTAGTGCAAAATCTTCCGAAATCTTATTTTAACTTCACAACATATCAGTATCCTGAAGGGCACGGTGTTTCCTGTGCTTGTGAAACAGAATGTACCGCAAGTATGTTTAAATTGTATGTTACAATGTGTCAAACTAACATGTAAATTGAGTTACTTTTTCATCCCCTTCTTTGTTAGAAGGTTTCATTTATGGTTAAACTATTCGTTCATAGACTCCTGTAAATCCTGTATGTCCCTTTAAGGTCACACGTTAAATCTTATGTTGGTTATCTTTATGCAACAAAACATGTGCCTTATGTTTGCTAATCATTGCTTAAGTTGGCTTATATATATAGCTATGTAACTGAACCTTGAAATATTTGGCTCGTTGTTATATTTGTTACATTTTTATTACATGTTTGTTGATTGTGCATGATATCAAATAAAGTTACTTCATGCGTACCGTATTTTCCTTTCTTTCTTTTCTCTGCGTTATCCCGTCTATAGGTTGCATGCTCTTAATGTCTCTATCTGAGATAACTGAACACTTAATTTGGTTATCAATAGTTGATGATATCAAGGTGATCAGGATTCATGAAGTTCATAGTCGAGTTTCAGCGCAGAAGTGTCTATTACTTCAAGATTATATTGCTCAAAAAGTAAAAAGCTGATTGTGTTATAAAAAACCAAACTTTTTCAATGTTAGCACTTTTAATTGGCTTTGCTTGACCCTATTAGGTTTAAACCTCAAAGCAATACTGACATGCTCAAAAACCGGTGAAAAACAAACAAGCCGGTCAGATAAACTCACATTCAATCTACTCTATATCGATCGTCACTGTCTTTGTAATCGAACGACGAATAATCCGCCACATTTGAGACCGATGAACAAGAAGGCACGCATATTTGGTGTTTGTTCGAGTTTTGCAGAGGCAAATTCTAATATCCATCATACCATTTCATTAACAACTCAACTTTCAAATGATATTGTTATTCGAGCCTGTTTGAAGGTAATCCTTTCTAGCGGATCAAACTCTGATTGCAGCTCCAACAATAAAATCGCAATGCTATCTCAAATGTCCAAGTTGTATGTCTTAACTTCTTAACGTCATAGTTTTATGTACATATTACAGAATTTATTTATCATTTGAGAAATACTTGGAAACCTGTATGTGCATATAATAGAACCAAATTGCAGCCTAGGTAATGAATGCATCGTAGCTTAGTAGCCTTATTGTGTTTTTATTTCATCGACCGGAAGGGGGGGATACATTGTAGTAGATTTGCAGTTCGAACTACAAACACTGCAGCCTATCACCATAATAACTATTCATATGGTATTGGTTTGATGGATGAGTAGCGTCCCCGCCTAAAGTGCATTCAAACTGGTTTACCAAGAATAATATCTGTAACGTATTAGAATAGGTATGTGGTTGTCGGTCAGGGTTATTCACGCTACATTAGAAAACAAATGAGCCTCTTCTTAGTTGAAACGCAGACAAATGAGGACTGCTCAAAGAAGATAATTATCACACCAATCAACTCATTGTCGCCTTTGTTTATTGGTAATGACTAGATGCATGAAACGCTATAACAGTAAAAGTGAATCGAAAATACCAAGAACAAGAGAATTATTTCAACAACAAAATGAATTCTTGCACAAAGAGCTGCCAAAAAAACCTGAATAACCCCGACTAAAAGTTGTAATGGCCCCTCTGGTGCCGCTACTATGAAGCACCAACAACATTGGTTATCACTGCATAGGAGACAGTGCATCTTATGCACGGGCTTAACACAGAGATGGAGACGAAATGGGTACCGGTATCTCCACCACCACCAACGCAACAAACACACAACAGGGTGGGTGAGGTTCGGTCCATTATGGTTACCCAGGCTTTAAACTACAAGCATTCCAATCCGATTTTTTTCTTTGGCTAGGAACAAGGGCGTAGGAACGGGAGGGCGGCACTGGAGGACGTCCCCCCACCTTTGTGAAAATATTTATGTAGTGCCCCCTTTTCACCCATCAGTGCTCCTTCGGTGTTCGCTGTGCCACCACCTCCCTCGAACACACATGCACACACACACGTTTTGACATGTTGGTACAGCCCTGGCCAGAACAGCAGAAAGACAAACTAAAAGAGTGTATCACTGTATTATCAGTCAAGCACTAACATGTCTATAACTAAAATGTTGGCTAACCCATGAGGTAGCATGCAGGAACTGGTAGAGCCACTCAGCAGCTAAGTTGTTAATTGATATATGGAATTGAAGACATCCACT
>JAODUJ010235203.1:0-10399 GCA_027564615.1 Psolus chitonoides
AACCGCAATAGGGAGCCCATGCTCACAGCCCACTCCCTGATTCAACAAGTCCTTGAAGTACTCTTCCCATACTCTTAACACTTCCTCCTTATCTGTCACTAACTTCTCATCCTTATCTTTAACCACTCTCCCTCATTTCACATCCTTGCCGTCCTCCTTTCTCTTCCTTGACATCCTATAGATCGCCTTCTTCCCCCAACATTCTCCAATTGCCTATAGATACCTGCCTCTGCTTCAGCCCTTGTCCACTCTACGGCCCTACTGGCAGCCTTCTTCTTCTGACCATACAGATGCCGTGGTAGTCTCTTGCACTACCAAGGTCAAAATAAAGAGACCGCCCAGTGGAATTGGTGGATTAGTTATTTTAAGTGCTGTTAGTAGGTGGTTTAGCCTCAGGCATGGACAATTTTTATGAGGTGCTAACATCAAGTCCAGACGTGATGTTTTGTCATGTTTAAAGATGAAATCATGTCGCAAAATCCAAAATCACCATGTAACGCAGAAGGCAGGGAACCTAAAACGTGTGACCTTATATATTCAATGTACCATAAAATCTTCAAACTGGGTGTGAGGAAAAAGCAGTTAGATTATAAATAGGTTTTCATCCTAAGCATAACTGTTGCCAGATGCTTCATTATAATTGAGATTTGAATACATCATATAGCTAGCTGTATTAATAAAGCTCTATGATATACACTTCAACTTTAAATAAACTCAATAACAAAACATGCTATTGCAATGGATCCTTTACCATTGGGTTTACATTTCGTCCTCCTAATTGTCAGAAGTATCTTTTATTTAAATCAATAGTTCTCTTTTACAACTAGTTTTATGATCATGCAAAGAACATAATTTACATTTGATATATTATACAGATTTATTTGTTAATTGTTGTTATAATTTGTTATTCCTCTGTAAATGCTAATTAAAGGACTTGCTCAGTGAGTTTGCACATAAATAAATTCATTTGTTGATAAAAATTAAGTTTCCAAATATATATGGACAGAGAAGTCATTCTAATAGACCAGTTCGGAATTACAACGGATTGGTGCAATCTGGGATGAACGGTGCATTCTGGGATATCAACTCAGTGTTGCCACCCCTGATTTCACTATATGATCGTGTCGATTGTGTGATCTCCAATGTTGGATATTCAAAATCTTTAGAGTGTTCACACGGGTCAAAGGTCAATTGTACCAGGAAGTTGTAATTCTGAACTGGTCTATTAGGCTGTAGGGTCTGAGGAGACGTGGTTGGCCTAGTCGATAGTGCTTGTGACTCTCGATTCAAAGGTTGGGAGTTCAAGTCCTACCTGGGATGCTACATAGTGCCTTGAGCAAGACACTTTACTCGCCTGTTCCAATCCACTCCGCTGAAAATGGGTACTAGCTTCAGCTAGGGGTTATCCAGCGATGGACCAACGGCCCATCCTGGGGAGTTTCAAACTCTCATCCGCTAACGTCAGGTAACCAGATATTGATTAGCACCATCCACAATGAGCCAGAAACATTGAAAAGGAGGATGAAAAAGTCTCTGTTATTCTGAACAACAGTAGTATTGATTTGGCAACACACGAACTCACTGAGCACCTCTCACAATCATTCTCTCACAATCATTGTTGATTTGTTTATTTATTTTCTAATACATTATCAGAGAGCAAAGATTGGAAGTAACTCACATATTTACATTTTGTCTATTTGTTATTACCTACTTTGTCGGTGTAAGGTTATGTAACTTTAGCGGGTGCTCCTTACTGTCTGGACAACATACTCATGCATTCTCAGTGCCAACGGCATCTAAATCACACTACAAATACCACCTAAACTTTTTACCATGATCGGGCGCTTCTCCTAGGCCACTCCGAATGCCCGATCATGCCATCTTTTTTGGTGTGGAAGCAAGGCACTTTGCAGTTGCGGCAACCTGGTGGTATTTTTCTATTTCACACGTTTTTGTGGAAGATATTTTTGGGTGGTTTGTAGACCGGCCTCATGCCGGTGAGTCTTGTTACAGCCGTTTTAATATGGGGATACGGACGGATTTTCCGTCACTCGAGTTTGTACAGGCTTTCCCATTGACCACTATCAGGGTACCGCCCAGATTAGCAGTTGTGTTTTGAGAAGGGGCTAGCCCACCTTTCCCTCTACCCCTCGGGGATGGAGTTAGCCTAAGTTTTCCGCTAGGGTCTGGTGGTTCGTCTGAGTCATTTCCCGGTGAAATCGGTGCACTTTGGGCCTATTTAGGGCCTTTTTACAGGCCTGGTTTGGTTTATGATTACTTGCCGAAGATCACAGTAATCTATGCGGTCACGACTGCATGTGTAGGTGTGCTCATCTGTCTGTCTGTCTGTCTGTGACACAAGCTTGTAACCACTCTATGCCATGATAGATTGATGCTATACTTGTACATAAGTTGCTAATGGTGTGTAGATGATCCCTATTGACTTTGGTGCCAATCTCATTAACCACCTGAGTGCTACTGTAGTAACGGATATATCCGTCGGGGCAGTGGAGGAGACCTAGAGCGCCTTTGTGTGCCTCGGGCACATGCTCAATCTAGCACGTAACAGGTTAAATACACACTGACATTGCGATGTTGATGCCTCTGTGCTATCACTGGGGCCGAGATCTTTGAGGAGAAATGGATGGCAGCACTGCTCTGTTACACATATCCACGTGGGCGGCGCCCTTCCCTTACTGGGGCGAGGATCTTCGCAAATATACTGACACCGCTGTAGCATATGATAACCCCCTGAGAGTAATTAAGGGTATATCCATCGGGGACAATGGAGGGGACCTATAGCGCCTTTGTGTAAATTCCAGCAGCTACGTGACCGCTGTCACGCTCTGACGCCTCGGGCACATGCTCGATGAGCGGGGCAGCCTCCAGTTTCGATCTGTGCATGAACTAATAAAGACGTGCCTACTAAGTGAAACAATCTAGCACGCAACAGGTTAAATACAAACTGACATTGCGATGTTGATGCCTCTGTGCTATCACTAGGGCCGAGATCTTCGAGGGAACATGGATGGCCGCACTGCTCTGTTACACCTATCCACGTGGGCGGCGCCCTTCCCTTACTAGGGCGAAGATCTTTGCAAATATATTAACACCACTGTAGCATATGGTTAACCTCCTGAGAGCTTATAACGGATATATCCATTGGGGACAATGAAGGGGACCTAGAGCGCCTTTGTGTGTAAATTCCAGCAGCTACGTGACCGCGGTCACGCCCAGCGCCTCGAGCACATGCTCGATGAGCGGGGCAGCTACGCCAATTTCGAGCTCCGCGTGAACTAGTAAAGACGTGCCTACTAAGTGAAACAATCTAGCACGCGACGGGTTAAATACATACTGACGTTGCGATGTTGATGCCTCCGTGCTATCACATCACTGGGGCCGAGATCTTCGAGGGAACATGGATGGCAGCACTGCTCTGTTACACCTATCCACGTGGGCGGCGCCCTTCCCTCACTGGGGCTAAGATCTTTGCAAATATATTGACACCACTGTAGCATATGGTTAACCCCCTGAGAGCTAGTAACTGATATATCCGTCGGAGACAATGAAGGGGACCTAGAGCGCCTTTGTGTGTAAATTCCAGCAGCTACGTGACCGCTGTCACGCTCTGACGCCTCGGGCACATGCTCGATGAACGGGGCAGCTACACCAGTTTCGAGCGCTGCGTGAACTAGTAAAGACGTGCCTACTAAGTGAAACAATCTAGCACGCAATGGGTTAAATAGTTTTTGGCTCCAATCAATAAAATTATACCAAGAAATGTGAAATTCTTGAACATAAATTACGGCCTTCGAAAGTTGGCAAATTATAGCACCATTTTGCATCTAAGCACTGTTAACTACGAGAAAAATCGGTGCTGCCCTCCCCTTAGACATAGGTAATAGGTAATGCGCATGTCTTTATAAAGCCTTGGTGGTTCATGTATGCAAGTTTTCCGTTGTTGTGTGAGGTGTGCTGTACATAGCATGACAATTTGTACAACCAGTGATTGTTCAGTGGAACAGTATTTGCTCCGTTCTGTTGCCTGGAAATTTCAAGATTACATGAAATGTTATTGTAGAATAACAGTCAGTCATGTGACACCTATTAGCCAATCAGATTGAAGGATTTCATCAAAATGCAGAGGTAGGTTGTAGAATCCAATATGCAAGTGCTTCAATATAAAAACAATCATATTCAAATTTCACTCGCTTGATCCATTCATTAGAGTATGCTTTATTTGCAGGAGAAAGGGGCCTACGAAGCTGATGTCCGTTCGGTGTTGAAAGCATCCAAGGCAATCTTGGCAGAGAAGATACGATCATGTACAAAACAAGAGGCTTGTTCTCCTCCAAGGAGAACCTATCAGAAGACATCCGCAATAACGCCAAAGAACCGAAAATCCACTCTAGCTGTACAATCTGGGAAACAGACCCCTAGGAGTAACAGGGTCCCCATGGCCTCTCCTAAACCCCATTCAGCAGTTCACACTCCAATAACATCAGGCATAAGTAGGTTGCATCAACTGAGGGATTCTCCCCATACCCCACTGGTGCCCTCCACGCACACCCCAATGACCCCCTCCCCTGGGATGCAATTTGCGGCTTCACCTGGTACACCTGTTATCAAGTTAAACGACAAGGTGGTCGCAGAACTTCTTACACTCTACAACAATTTTGTTAAGAAATGCGGCAAAGTGGATGTTGCAGATGTCTACCTCGGAGTCAGAGAGTACTTTGAGGCGAACGAAAATGAACTTTTGCTTTTCGCCAGTGAACATCTTTTCTTGATCGAGGGAGCTCCAAAGCATAACTGTGAGGTAAGTCAGAAATGAGGAAGATGTGGTGATGACCTTTTATCTATTATGGTGGAGGGATTGCTAGCTTTAAGACTTTTCAGAATTTAATGGGGGTTTGGGGGCCCCCCAAAAAATAGCACAGTAGCAGCTCCCAGTGTTACGTTATGTTGTGCACACGGCATGGCCTTGAATGAAGGTAGTTGACAAATGTACCATAGTGTGGAGTGGATTAGTGTGGTGGATTAGCATGGTGTAACATATTGATCAGTGGATTTAGTATGGTGGATTAGTATAGTGGATTAATATGGTGTGACAGTGATCCGTTTTCTCAAAAGTTTGGCAACAAGACCAACAGTTTGGAGTGATGTTTTTTTGCAAGTTGGGTAAATTATGCAAAGAACTTTTGTGGAGACATTTTATGATAGTAACTAGGAAAAGAAATGGTAAAATCTCGCTTTTGTGCAATATGAAATGTTATGCCTCAAACCATGATTTCTTCATTGAAGCAATATTTGTTCCTTTTCTGTGTATTATTATTTCAAACTTATATAGTGCCTTATCCCCCAAAAATATTGCTCTAGGGTGTGCTGTACAATAGCGTTCCGCAAACTTTTGAGCCTGCGTCCCAATAAAAATATCGGCGAATCAGATGCGTCCCAATTGCTGATCTCCGGTCATTTATATTTCATAGAAAACATGGGTTTTAGTTGTCGACGTAGGCTTGTTATTTGAGTTGACACCAGAAATAAAATAATAATTGCGCGCCAAATTTTGTAGGTGGTTTTCGTGTCCGATCTTCGCACAAGTGACATCACATGGTAGGAAAGAATAATTCAATGTTATTGCACGCGAAGCGTTATTTCCGATGACTTATTAGCAGCATGTTCGGCACAAATAACGCTGTGGGACAGGACATGAAGAAACATATAAGCTAATGCGCCTGAAGTGAGCGAAAAAATTAGATTTATTTCCTCATGTCCGATCTTTCTGTTTCTGTCCGGTTATAAACTGCACATTCGGCTAAATGACAACAGAAGGCATGATAAGAGCAAACAAACATTACTGAGTGCACGTCAGCGCGTGAACATTTATAGTTGTCATGTAGGATCGTCTGGGTTTAGAAATAGAAGGCACAAGAGTGACACCACATGAGAAGACAAACCGGACAGACACTTGCGCGCGAACCGCGCAAAAACGGGTTATAATGACTGATATTTTGTTACCTTTATGAACGGTACATTTGGCGCAAAGGATATTACCAGATAAGACAAGCGAAAAAGACGATACAGGGTACGAAGTGCGCAAAATGGGTTGGTTCTTTGGGTTATAAACAGGCTTTGGCCAATACAGACGAAACAGGACCTTAATTTGTTTACCCCTCAAAAACCTAAGCGTCCCACCCAAATTTTCAGGCGTCCCACTTTTTGGGATGCAGCCCTGAGTTTGCAGACCGTTGCTGTACAATATAAAAGATAAAATAGTACACAATATAGTGGTAATAAGTAATACAATAATAGTAGTATACAGAAAAGTAGCTAAAGATTATAATATGGTCTACACGATGAAATACTACGAAGAGTAAAAATAAAAAATCTCACGAAGAAGAGAATAAAATGAAAACAATCAATAAAATGCAGTTTTAAAAAAGGTGGTTTTCACATGTTTCTTAAGTTCATTGATGTTTTTGGCATGCTTACAGTAGCTTCCTCAGGCAAACTATTTCATAATGTTGCAGCACATCTATCAAAATGCCATTTTTTTCTCTTATATGGAAGTTTCAACTGTGGGAACAACCAGTACAGAGATTTGGATTGAGAGTGAGGAGTCCTAGATGGAAGGTAACTTTGAAGCTGTTCACTGATGTGAACTGGGGCCAAATCATTGAGGGCTTGATGTACAAGAGAATCTTAAAATCAACCTGTAATATTGTACTGGCAGCCAATGTAGATCAAGTAGAATAAATGTAGAATAGAGTGATGTGTTAGTGCCGCCCTTTGTTCTCAGTTATCTTTTCTCTGAATTTGTTTTGGGAAGAGTTGACAATTTGGAGGGGAAGTTGTTGTCTGCAAGAAGGGGTTGGCTGTCTCTCCCCATAATGCCAATGCAGTTGTTGATTTTCTCCCATCTTCAGGTTTCATTGTTATGGGAGCGAGGTTCTTTGGATTTGTTTGGCATATATGACTGTTCTGCAGTGAAGACGAAAGGATTGCCACCACCACTCCCAGCTAAAGACCGAGAGCTCACTCATGTAGTATACAAGTAAAAGAAGCCTGATAATTTTGTCAAAGATCCGAGGTCATTTGGGGTCAATGGAAGTCAAACACTGAAAACCTTGTAATATGATAACTTGATGAGACAAACGCTTACAAATTTAATACTTGGTATGTGTAGTAGTTCTTTCAGTTGCACCATATTCAAAACACAATTTTTCACACGCAATAATAATAACATAGATTTATAGCACACACATCTCCACCCAGAAAGATGCTCACGGCATGAGAGAGGAACCATCCCCAAAAAGTTTTGTTTATAAATAATTATGTAGGATACTGGAAGCCAAGGTAGTTCATGCAGCAGAGTTGAGAGAATTGATTTTGTGGTAGACTGTAGATAGAGAAGTGTGTGTCTGTTTTCAATGCGTGTAGTGATAAAGGCGTGGACAATTTGCTCAGTGGCTCCACAGTTTGAACAAAAATCTAATTTTACCAATGTTCTGAATATGGACAGCCGATGACTGTAGCTTCATAGACATGGACGAATCAAATATAACATCCAAGTTCCTTACCTGTTGGACGTGAGGAATTTGCCAAAACCTATCAAAAATTAGTTTTGCTTTGTTTGGAGGAATTTAACCAAATGTAAATTTGATCAAATTTGATGGGAAATCAAATTGAGGTTCAAGAGTGCTCTATTTTGAAAAACGCTGGACTGCTGTAATAGGACAAAGCTAACGTTTAGAAGTATGTTGAATGTATGAGTGTAAATCGTGAAACATGTAGCTGTCTGGAGATCCCAGGCATAGTGCTTTATATGATAATGATAATATAGTTTTAGGTCTTGTATATCAACGTGGTGGCGTTATCACATGACCGTACATTTTCACCCCTGGTCATAGGTACAGTGACTTGTCAAACCCACACTAACTTGCACATTTCGTTCAGACTGTTTGCTGCCTACGCACTATACAGTGTGTCACTTTATCGTGTCACCTGGGGGACTTCCCTATAGGAGCAGCAACAATATGGCACAATGCTACATGTACAAGTTACCTCACAGGTTTCTAATTAGCACCTGGGTGAAGAGGAGCAGTGGACGGAGGTAAAGTGCCTTGACCAAGGACACAGTGGAAAAGCTGAGCGGTCCTGAGAGAGATCGAACTCGCAACCTATCGATCTGTAATAGAATAGATATATAAAATAGAAGCTGATCTATTTCGTATTAGTCTTCTATAGAATGTTAACGAGAATGCACGTTTGAAGCCAACAACGTCACTGACTACTACAAAGGACATTGTTGTGAAGTCAGTGAAGAACTATTTTTGTGCAGACGAGAGTGAAATTGGTTCCTAATTTTTCTTCCACAGTATTTTGACAGTATTAAATAACAATAATTTGATGTCATTTTATTGGAAATAATTTTGAAATATGCAAAGTGGATTGATAAACTCACCCAACACTGTATGCCCCATTAACACTTGGTCTACTGAAGCGGATTCAATAGAGGGGCCTTGGTGGGACAATAGCATATGCAGCTGGTGCCCAGTCCTTTGTTTGCCACATTCCAGCAGTTTCACGCTCCAGCTCCCCTGCGGCCTGCTCGAGAATGCCAGTATGTATCGCGTAGTGACGGGGCCCACGTGTGCCAGTGAAGAAGTGCTGTTGAAATCCACCTCACTGTGGGATAAAGACTAAAGGCAGCTTTTTGTTTTACAGAGAGAGATGTTAAAGTACCTTGTCGGTGATCAACCAATCCTTTGCCTGTCTCGAAGTGAAGTTCCCGTTGATGGCCTCTGTTGGGAGCGTGTTCCAAATGAAGTGCTCTACGAGGCCAGAGTACCTGTGTCCTCCCTCTGGCGGACTCCCGATCTTATGGAATGTCTCTCTTGTTCAGCAGACTCGGAAGTCACAGAGATGCCTTCAGTATCAGAAGTATGTTACAACTTTTGCCACTTCTTACAATATACAACTTCATTTGCTACTAATACTGTACATGCCTGATTCATGCTCCTGTGAAAAATCACAGAACTTTATTGAAAAGTAGGGTGAAAGCAGACCTAGCCCATGTGGAACACAAGTGAAAATTGTAGAATTTTGATTGAAATTTTTTTAAAAAAAAGGTTGATAACATATATGTTCAAGGGATTCCTGTTGCAGGCAACTCCTGGAACAGGTTAAGCCCTGTGCCCACTACTGCGATACAACACACTTTTATGTATATACTGTATGAAAATTTGATCCTCCTGCAAGCACGAACTTGTGAAACACCTTTTTCAGGTTATGAACCGCAAGCTGACCGAGGTCACTCTCTAAGAGTCATATCTAACATCCATGATTATGAATTGTCAATTGGAATAACAACTTTGTTACTAGACAACATACTTCGATCTTGGAGTGACTCAAACCGGAGACCTCATGAATTGTAGTCACTGGCGTTAACCATGCACTGAGCTAACACTCCTATCAGATGACCTGTTCACACTGCATGCCACATGGCATGACTCTGTATACACAATAGACTTTTCTCTGTCTGAAAATATGTGACACATGCATGATACATCTCAATGGAAACAAGTTTACCCTCAACCCAGTAAATGTCAGATGTTTCATTGTCAGTAAATCTCTCCAAGGGTTGGGGGAGGAGGGTGGCATGTCCAGACCTTCGGGGAATGGGGGGTGTTGTCAATAACAAAGTACACAACTATGCAAAAGAGTATATTGGTGGGGATTCTTTGACCCCAGCATGAAGTTTTAGGGGGATTTTGGATTCAAGTTAATCTTCTCAGTGGTGTTTTTAATTTCATTCTGTGGACATGTTGGACTGTTGCTGTTAAAATATTCCAAAATCAAGATAATATCAAATGAAATTTGCTGTTTGAAAAGTATTTTTGTGGCATGTTTTGCAAATTTTCCATATCTGTAAAGTTTTACAATTTGCACTTATAAACCTTATCAGAGGTTTATAAGGGAGCTGTTCTTCTCCTACATCAGTCTATTGGTGAAGTCTGCTGATAAACTAGCCTTCGCTAGGTGTCTATGTCTACCTGATAGAGGCCTCAGTCATGATGGGTTCATGGTCCTCAATTATCTGGACCCTCACTTTACATTACTGTTTCTGTATATTTACACTTACAGAGGTTTATAAGGAAGCTGTTCTTCTCCTACATCAGTCTATTGGTGAACTCTGCTGATGAACTGGCCCTCGCGAGGTGTCTATGTCTACCTGATAGAGGCCTCAGTCACGATGGGTTTACAGCCCTGAAACATGTAGCACAACAGAAGAATATGTCTATGTTTCTAGTAAGTGCATGTCCATCTATTCTACTGTCTGTTAACCCTTTATGTACTGGCCATTTACCAGAAAATTCCCAGAGTCACAGAAGTC
>JAODUJ010235314.1:0-10398 GCA_027564615.1 Psolus chitonoides
CTTACACTTGTCAACATTGAAAAACATACCCCAATCCTTAGCCCATTTAAAA
Organism: Psolus chitonoides; assembly: GCA_027564615.1. Taxonomy (NCBI): domain Eukaryota; kingdom Metazoa; phylum Echinodermata; class Holothuroidea; order Dendrochirotida; family Psolidae; genus Psolus; species Psolus chitonoides. Next base: position 53 of record JAODUJ010235314.1, read on the forward strand.
ATATTATCAAGATCATTCTGAAAGTTCACCGCATCTTTTTCAGTACACACTTCTCTATAGACGTTTGTGTTATCTGCAAACAATTTCACAGATGAACTACCAATGCAATCATCCAGGTCATTACTATAGGCAACTGTATTTCTTTATTTTCCAGAGACCTCAGCGAAAATCATCTTACAAGCTTACCACCAGATTTGTTCTCGGGAACGGAAAACCTGGAAGAAGTGTAAGTTGTTCTTAACCAATTTATATTGCAGCCTTGCAATAGGACATTTCAGTATATCCATTCATGTCTAACTTTTTTGTCACCTGTATAATCTACAAAAATATCCGGATGCTGCATTATAGGCGATTATTATTTTGAAAATTCAAAATATTCCATTGGAATTATCAGTTAACACATTGACTAGCCGTTTTCATATTTCATATAAATATATTGTTAGGAATTACATGTTCTGAATACCTCTTCGAGTTTACTCCTCCCATATTTCTAGAATTTAATTATCACCTAACGATAAGTCATCTGTTGTACTTGTGGTGGTCAGATCAATTGAATTTGTGGTGTATTGGTTTTTTGACCAATAGAACATATGGTCACCATGGGAATTTATCCTTATGGGCGAGAGAAATGGGTCTATAATTGATTCGGAATGTGACTTTTGGACTTACAACTTTTTGAATATATATAGACCTAAAACAAGAGTTATAAAACCTTGTTTTTTCAAATTCAATCGCAGCTATTATTTCAAAATTTGATTGCTAAATTTACACAAATCTGTAAGTACAAATAACATATTTGTTGGCAACCCTGAAATATAGGTCCTCCCCCTCCCAAAAAATAATATATTAGATTGCATGGATGTTTGTGGAGGCCATTTTTTCTAAATAAGTACCAACTTTTTCTGAATGAGAGGGCCTGCTGATAGTGATGTTTACCTGCCAGTAGCCTACTACTAAGGTGTGACAGACAAGAGGTGCTCTTACTCCACACACACACATAAATTACAACTACCCCACCCCTACTCCTCTCATAACTAGGAAAGGATATGTGGATGAAAGCCTTACAAAATAAAGACTACTATGGTAGTATAAAATGAACATCCCACTAAATTATAGACGTGGGTCATGATGAGTGGGTTGGGTATTGCAGTCGTGGACGACTTCATTATTGGGCCTCCCGGCTGCTGTAAGGATGCCCTAACCACTAGTCAATTCAGTCGGCCCCACCACTTTACTCCAGGTTCGTACCTCATCTTTTTTTTCTTTTTTTATGGGGGGGGGGGATGTTGCAAACCAAACAATACACTGTCCATACAAATTCAGTATAGGACTGGTTTCTATGGACTCGGTCAATTTCTTTCGGCTTTCAGACCACGTTTTCGTAAAAAAACAAAAATCCACTGGCTATTTTTCCGTAGTCAGATATCACCAACAAATAATTCTGTATCAATCATTTTCTCGGGGCAAGCGAATTCAACAAATTATTTCATCTTTCGTTCAGTCGATCTGACGTTTGTCCGTGACATAGCTGCTACTAGTACTACACTGGAGCCTACGGCTATATCGTCAACTCACCAAACATGGTCACAAACGACCTTTTGACTTATTGCGCAATACTGCCCCATGGTGTATCTCCGAACTTAGCTTATTGAAATTTGACACTATAGCATTTTCGTGAATTTCGTGATTTTAATAATATGAAAACGGCTAACTTTAATCGTATGACAACGGGACCCAAATGAGGGTTTCTCCGAAACTGTTTAGTTTTCATGCCTGTGTCTACAAACCAACTCCAAGTTTAGAGCCATCTCCTAAGTTTTCACTTGAACATGTCGATTCTCATTGACTTCCGGTTCACTTCGTATATTCTCCATTTTTGATTACCTGCCGAAGGACAAAGTAATATATGCGGTCACGACTGCGTGTGTATTTGTGTGTGTCTTGCGGTTTTATGTATGCGTGTGCGTCACTTTTTTTAGTTTTGTTCAGAGATAGGCCTCAAATCTGAATAGCGAATTACTGTCAGATTTGGCAGAGTGGTAAAATCTTGGTAAACCAGTAAGCTATGACAGAAGTTAGCATTACATGTAAACACATTTTTCGGGATAATAGAAGAGTGAAATTATTGAGGAGAAAATCTGTCTTTTTGGTCAATTTTGGGTTGGAAATTATTGTTTTGAGCATAGCTACAAAATCGTGTGGACGAATATTCTCAAACTTGGTAAGCAGGTATATCTTGACGAAAATTTGCAACATTTACAACATTCTTATTAAAAAAATAATAGAAAATGTCAAATCTTTCGGGACAATCTGTATTTTTAGGTAATATTGAGTAAAACATATTGTTTTTATAATAGGCTATAGATGAAAAAAAGAGTTACCGATCATCTTTAAACTTGGTAATGAGGTATGAGTCAGAACAAAAACTTTATTTGCTTGCAAAATTCATATCATATCTATATAAAATGTGTACAAAATTGGGGTGAAATCTGTACATTCTTATTGTGAAATCTATATTTTTGGTAATTTGGGGGACGACATTGATTTCAGACATGAATAAAAAACGCAGTGACCGATTACCTTTACGCTTGGTAATAAGGTAAATGCCATCATCAAAGCTCGATTGCTTACAAAACTTATATCAAATTAATATAAAATATGGAAAATTTGTGGATAATTCTATAATTTAGCTTTTTAGAGATTGATGAAATATTGTATAACCGATTTCATTCAAAATTGATAATGTGGTATAAGCCAGGACAAAAGCTTGAATTGGTTATAAAATGTATATCAAATAATACGAAATGTGGAAATATATATATATATATATAAATATATTGGTATTCGGTGATCGTTGGCAATACTGTCTAACAGAGATTAGGCCTAAAGAACAACACGTAAGCATGTGATACGTAGTAGTAGGGTTTACCAAAACACCTCAGGTAATAAACACCTATACATCATACTACCTAAAACATCTCATTCGACTATGTGTATAAGTGTATTTCTTTATTTTCCAGATTACTCGACAACAATCATCTTACAAGCTTACCACCAGATTTGTTCTCGGAAACGAAATACCTGAGGGGAGTGTAAGTTGTTCTTAACCAATTTATGTCGCAACCTTGCTATAGTACATTTCAGTATATCCATCCATGTCTAACTTTTTTGTCACCTGTATAATTTACAAAAATATCCGGATGATGCATTATAGACAATCATTATTTTGAAAATCAAAAATATTCTATTGGAATTATCAGTTAACACATTGACTAGCCGCTTTCATATGTCATACAAATATCTTGTTAGGATTATTTGGAAATACATGTTCTGAATACCTCTTCGAGTTTACTCCTCCCATATTTCTAGAATTTAATTATCACCCAACGATGAGTCATCTACATGCAGTACTGGTCAGATCAATTCAATTTGTGGTGTATTGGTTTTTGGACTAACAGAAAATAGGGCCACCAAGAGAAATTCTCTTATGGGCGAGAGAAATGGGTCTATAATGAACTCAAAATGCGACTTTTGAACTTACAACATTTCGAATATATATTGTCCTATAACAAGAGTTATAAAACCTCCCATTGACATTTTTTTCAAATTCAGTCGCAGCTATTATTTCAAAATTTGATTGCTAGATTTACACAAGTAAAAAAGTACAAATGAAATATTTGTTGGCAACTCTGAAATATAGGTCCTTTCTCCCAAAATATCACATATTAGATTGCATGGATGTTTTTGGAGGCCTCTTTTTCTAAATAAGTATCAACTTTTTCTGAATGAGAGGGCCTGCTGATAGGGATGTTTACAGTGCTATATTAGCCTACTACTAAGGTGTGGCAGACAAGAGGTGCTCTCACTCCACACACACATAGAGAACAACTACCCCACCCCTACTCCTCCCATAAATAGGAAAGGATATGGGGATGAAAGCCTTACAAAATATAGACTACTATGGTGGTACTAAAATTCACATCCCACTAAATTATAGACGTGGGTCATGATGGGGGTTGGGTGTTGCAGTCGTGGACGACTTCATTATTGGGCCTCCCGGCTGCTGTAAGGATGCCCTAACCACTAGCCAATTCAGTCGGCTCCACCACTTTACTCCAGGTCCGTATCCCATCTTTTATTTGGAGGGGGGAGGGTTGCAAACCAAACAATACATTATGTAGGTTACAGGTATTCGGTTACTCGACTCTGCCTGGAACTGAAACTTCTGTTCTTTACACATTGGCTACCAATTTTAAATAGTTCACCAACAGATTGGACTGGAAGAGTGGGATGCAAGTGAATTTGAAAGCTTGTTTAGCCATCAGCGTATAGCAAACACAGATAATACTCGCTCAAGAATATGAAATTTAAAATGCCATTTTACCAGTGGCGTATCCAGGGTCTCGGGCAAGGGGGGGGGGGCAAAATTCCATCGATGGCGTGGAATATACTGATTGCGATTGCGAAGCGAGTGTAAAATGGCGTACACTTACAGTGACACATCGGGACCCACCTATATATAGAGGTCGTGTTGGAGCCAAGATGCTGATGTGGCCTACATTATATATATCGTGAACGCATACAAAATTGTCAAAAAGCACGTCACGATAACAATATACCCAGTGCTCACAAAGTGCGTGAAAAAATGTGGCAAACAATTATGACAGTACTAATGTAGACAGTGCGCTCAAATAGCGCACAAAGTTTCGTCATGGTCGATTACTATGCATGCCAAATGTGCAATAATATTACAGCTATCGCTCACCCAATGTTTGTGGTAGAAAGCCATCATACATGCAAAATGCGCAATACCTTATGTCAACATCAACGCAGTTAATGCGCGTGAAGCGCGCCAAAAGTGTGTAGTAACAGGCTACTATGCATGCGAAATATGAGGACAACTAACGGGAGAGTAATACGGCTGACGCGCGCGAAACTTCTTGTGGCAACCAGCTAACATGCGTGGGAAATGCGCGAAAGATATCACGGCATTTAGGAGCCGATGCATGCGGAATTCGTTTTTAATACTATTTCTAATCAATTTGCCACCTGAAAATGAACAGTGTATAAATCTATACTTGGAACGAATGAATTTAGGCTTACAAGGACATGGAAATAAATGAACGGTAATGCCCGCGAAGGGCGGATAATGCCTGATGTGTTGATGTAAGCACATGGCACTGAAAGAGAACTAGCCACCGAAAGAGAAGCGCACATATTTGTAGGTGATTCGAAGTTGAAGACAAAACTGGGCTTTTGACTGGGGAAAAATGTCCTGTGAGTCGTAATTCACTTCAGTCCCAATCCTACACTGTAAAGAAACACCCGTACTATACAACTTTAAACTTTACACGTGTTGCCCTAACTGAGAACATTTAAAGTTAAATTTACCGGCACTATAGCGGCTTTATTCTTCTTGACTCCACACTTGCACGAACATGGAAATAAATTAACAGTATGCAAATGCCAGCGAAGGGCGTAATTAGTGCTCATATGTTTGTGAATGTAACTATACGATTCTGACAAATACTTACATATAATTTTTAGGTGATTTAACGATGGAAATAAAAATGGACTTTTAACTGGGAATACAGGTCCAGAAAATCATTACACCTCAAGTAAACTCTCATTATCATTGAAGAACAATTTTGCTCTCAGCTTTATGGTGTCATTTTTCTTTACATTTGAATGATGGCCACATGATGCGGTAGACTATATCACTATCACGGTTTTCATTAAAAAACTGAAAGCTAGGCTGTATGATTGGAACTACATATACCACAGTTTCAAATGTAGGCTAGAAATACGTCCAAATACAGCTCACACACTTTTATTCTCTGATATTATAATGAAACCTTATGGATAAAAATAAATTAACTTGGTGGGCAAAATAATTTCCTGGGTGGGCAATGGGCAAGCTTAGTTTACTGGGTGGACAAACACATCTCAGTTAGTGTGTATTTATTCCCCTGCCACGAAAGCAAGGCAGCTATAGTGAGCGCGCATACAATATTCATTTCTCTAACATGCCATGCAAAAGAAGTAAACCGTTCTAACAGCATCAACGCAGATTGATCACTTTGTTCTCAAATTCAGTGAACTGACGCCAAAGAATACTATCACGGTATCAATGTAGCTAGTTCATGCAATACACATGAACATTTGTTTTACTACATAGCAAATGTATTACTTTGGTAGCGCGGCAGGATTAAAGTGGCAAATTGGGATCTCTATGTAAGTAGACCTAAGTAAACCAATATCTTACACTTTTATATGGAAAAACAAAGTGAAGGTCACTTCTGAGAGCAGACATGGGTTTACACACAAAACACGGAAATGAATATTTAACAAAACACTACTGCGCGAGAAGCGCGCAAAAATACTCACTGTTCGTATCGATAACTTCGTGATCTTTTTTCTCAGGCAGTTGGGCCTATAGGCAGGACAGGTTAGGCTGTACTCGTGACGAAAATATAGTACGCTAAAACTGTTATAACGAGGAAATCGGAAGGAACAATGTGCGGGAACGCACGCAAAGCGCACACATTTTTAAGATGATTTTAACTGTTGACAAAATGTAGCTTTTGCAATTTTATAAATGTTTGCAATTTTAACCTTCGAAATGTGATTGTTGGTGAATTCCACGATAGCATTACTTGCCTATTGGATTTTTTATTTCAAATATTATGTAGACTAGGCCTACTCTAGTATACCCTTCCTCTTCTTTGTGATGTCGTTTTATATACTATTTGAATAGATTGCCTAGCAAATAACTGACTTTTAACTACCACTACGCGGTCTCAAAGAAAACCACATGATCACTGAAGCCGCATAAAAAACTACTAACCGTAAGGCGGCGCTAAGAGACACCAAATTCGCGCATAGCGCGAGATTTTTTCAAATATGGACCAGAAATACGTCCAAATACGGCGCTGAACTGACTTTCATTACTCAAAAATGATATATTTATTACCTCAAATACAGTTTATTTGCAACTTTTGCAAGATGCAATTTCAGGCTTGGGAAAAACAAACAAAGGAGGGGGGTGCAAACGCACCTAACGCCCCCCCCCCTTGCTGACGGGCCTGAGTATGGTTATCATCTTGTTGCTAAACTCAACTTGACTGTCCAAACAGATCTTACAAAGTTATTCTGTTATTACTGATGACTGTATTGATCAAGTGATACTTGAGTGTGCTACTGAAATTGTATGTGATGATGAACATGCTTTGTGTAGTTATTATACTAAACCACGGAGATATTACTATCATTGCATTACTATTATCATTGCATTATCATTGCATTACTATCATTGATATTACTTGTTATTGCATCTGCGTCTGAGGACAGAACGTTTTGGGAAATATGTTTTACCAAGAAGTATAGGAATTGTGAGATACAGAGATCGTTTTTTATGTGTGATGCTTGTGGTCCGTTTTATTATATTGTAATTTTATGATAAATATCAATGAATTTTAACTTACTCACTTACTTACTTACTTACTTACTTACTTAATTACAAGAAAAAGTGCCAACAATTCCTAAATTTCACAAAATTTTCATTTTTGACCAAAAATAAGTCTCAGCCTCCATCAAAATCAACAGGGTTCCATTATAAGAAACCCACACACCAACTTTGAACCGGATCCGACCAGGCATGGTTGACTCAACGTGTTTACAAGATTTTCAGAGTTTGACCTCTGTTGACCTCTGATTACCTCTGAGCTCCCCAAAACAATAAGGATCATGTACTCATTGTGGGGAACACACGTACCTCGTGTGAACTTGATTCGACCAGGCATATTCGACTTATCGTGTTTACAAGCGAAGCGTCACACACACACACATACATACATACATACATACGCCAGCATGAATGCATAAATTTCTTGACCAGGCCGTAATCTGTGGTGCTTTTTCGTGTTGCGCCGTAGTGAGTTGATCGTCTCGAGATATCAAAAATATGAATCTTCTCATCATGATATGCAGAATCTTGATTGACATTCCAAAAATGAAACAATTGAGGCAGAAAAGAAGAAAAAATGGATAAATTAAATACCAGAAAATTCGAAAAGTATGTTCCTAGGTGACACGAGGAGCATAGTTTACTACTGCCACCGCAAATACATAAGAGACGACAACAGACATATCCGTAATGTTTTGCCCTAAAATATGTTGCAATACGTAACTTGCTACAATAATAAGCATGTCGCAACATTGTTGGGGTTATTCCTAAAACGTTGATGGGTCTGTAGCAAACAAAACACAGCTAATTTAACGAAATAATTCAAATCAAAGCTCGCAATCGAGTGAACTAGATATACGTATCAGCCTGACACAGTAGCTAATATGTAGGTCGTGTATAGGCTATGCATAGGCCAGGCTGTAGTGAACCAGTGAAGACAATTGTAATGAAAAATTATTACCGCATGCAAAATAGCTGTGCACTAGTTTGTGTTCTGTAATTATCTGTTATTTTTCCTTGTGTCATTGTGGTTCACCCAAGACCATGTATCCCTCTCCCCCCCCCCCCATCCTCTCTGTGCCTTGAGTGAGAGAGCGTCGCCTAGGCCTATAAGACTCTATTGCACATTTTAATGTTTAATATCATTGATCATCTCTCCTAAAATTGGATAGTTGGAGAAGATGGTATAGTATAGTTGGCATGGCATCGTATAGTTTGTGATAGGCTGTAATGAATTTGTATAGAGGTGATTATGTTGAGTAGTTTTTATACATTTGTTGGTATTATGAATGAATCACCTAGGTGCAGTGGCGTAGTGAGCATTGTCGGCGCCTGGAGGTTGGGGGGGGGGACTTCGCTTTTGGCACCTCCTGTTTGTTGTTTTATTTCAGTATATATATATTGGCCTAAACCCTATTTTAGCGCCCTCTATACCTTTGCGCACGGGTAAAAGTGTTTATCCCCCTGCCCCCTGACTACGCCACTGTCTAGGAGTTTTCAAATCAGGTTGCATAAAGCAAGCATTGTGGCAAATTTGGTACAATATATATACTACTGGTAAAGGTTATTGATGGTCACATACAGCTATTCTTTAAAGGTTCATTTCTATAACTATGATAATTGTACATTTACATCAACTAAACTGACCAGTAGCCTACGGCCCTTTGCAGCAAATTTGGAGAGACAGTGTTTTTGTCTGTGTTCATTCATTGTAATGGTAAAACCATGGTAAAACCATACGTGGTATTGGAAATGTGAAATAGAATTTCACATTTCACATTTCGTGACGTCACGAAGGATATGAAAGGATCAACATACCTGCGCGCAAAACATAGTTTTGTCCGATAGTTGCATTGTAAACGGCACATGATGCCACATGACAAGGAAGGAAGGAACCCATAACAGGCCACTGCGGGCGTGCGGGCGGAAATTTTTGTTTGTATCGTACCGTTTTCTGTTTGGGTTATGAATGGCACATTTAGAATAAGCGACACCACGTGAAGAATGAAGCCTCCAAAAAAAAACTGCGCACGGAGCACAACACTAAATGCTTACTATATGAACGACACATTCGCCACAAATGACAAAAGAGGAACTGATCAAACAAGAAGTGAACTAGGTTGGGACTATCGTGTAGGCATAGTCTTCGCGTATTTAACAGCACATCCGAAATAAGTGTCAACCATAAGCCCACGGGACTGTCACGGGTATACTATCAAAATTCAGGTTTGCCCGAAAATGAACGTATATTCTGCCGAATGAAGCAGGGGGGGGGGGCACCCTCGCCTATGGTGTCAACACTTTATGAGGTATGACAACAAAGCCGGTCGGAAAAATGCAATGTCGGAAGTAGGAATTTTAGCACGCGAAGTGGGCGAAAAAAATACAATGATAGCAGTCTGAATTGTTATTTCCTTGACCCGAACAATTCGGTATAGCTTTTGACCGAAAATCCATTCATATATTTATTTTCGTGGGAGCAGGAATTTACGGAAAGTTGAAAAATTGGAGTGCCATGTAGTAAGTTACACCAAGTAACAAGACCAACGGCGAAGCTGCGGGCAAAGCGCCCGAGCAATATATATAATGTCGGCAGCCGGAATTTTATTTTGATGACCCTGCATTAGTTTGTCCGGAAATTCATATTCTTACTTAATTCATAGTTCCTTTGTAACTACTTTCCGGTAGTCGAAAATTCCGACAGCTGCAATCCGATTTTCCAACTATCGTCAGTTTAACCAAGATTGGAGATGAGACACCCTCTTCCCTCCACCCGTAGCGACAAAGTTCCTCAACATTTTATTCTCTCATAAACTTTTCCACGTATTAGAAATAACGCGAGCCGTTAGCGACGTAGAGCACACGGCCTAGATGGTAAATC
>JAODUJ010235424.1:0-10398 GCA_027564615.1 Psolus chitonoides
TTAGGACAATGCTTAAGATTTCTTTTTAGGAGTCCTAACATGGAGCTTGCCTTAGCAGTTTTCTTATTTATGTGAGTCGTCAGTTATGGTTAATCCAAGGTAAGGGTTACTTTCTACTTGTTTCATTATTTCATTATTAATTATTGCATTACCCATTTGCGTGAGTCTTCCCTGGCTTCAAATGTTGTGAAACGCTAATAGCCCGAGCGCCTAATTGCCCCGAAAAATGCAGGCTCTCAAGGTCAAACTCACCTGTTTGGAATACAAATGCCACAACACTCTCAAAGCGAACACCCCCAGTCTTACCGCCGCTACATTGAACATACAACTTCACTAGTCCACAAGGACACTGGATGTGGACTTCAGTTTCTGGCTCTGTGACTTGAACATATTTATAATCGACCACAAATCGACCTAATGCAATAATTGCATGTCCACACATCGTACTATAACCCCCATTATGCATGAAGAGTACGCATATATCAGCTCTGGAATCATCTGGTGGGACCAGTAATGCGCCATACATATCATGGTGACCCCGAGGTTCGAACATCAGCAATCGTCGCACATTGTCCAACTGTTCTTTCATATATTTTCTCTTTTCTAAAATCGTTTTACCACTTACTGGAGGACATCCTGAGACAACAATTCTAAGCGGTTCGCCACCAGTATGCATGTCCACTGTTCTAATGTGAATACCATCCGTGTTCACAAAATTCGTGAAATTGGTACCTACACTGACCATAGTTACGTTTGTTGCACTTCCATTTGCCATTTTATGTTTATACCCAGTTCGTTTCGACAGTTTTTATTCTGTTATTGTTATTATTATTATTGCTTTAGTCGGAATGATACTCAATACTACAGTTTCTAAATATGAATTGTTTATAGCTATTAGTATTACTTTCGAAACCCTCAGGCTGCAGCTTCCAACAACTAACAGTCAATTGCTACTGAGCAGTAAATACCCAGGTCACTGCAAAAATCCCCAGGTCAGTGTTGCCACTCAGCTTTTGCACATTTCACCAGATCGGGTCCTAAATTTCACCAAATTGCCGTAGATTTCACCAATTGCGAAGTTTTCATTGGATATCGGCTGTGAAATGATATCCTGACAATGAATTGATCATGAAAAGTATATGAATTATGACGGAGCCAAGTGGTAAAATTTCACCAAACTCCTGGTCGATTGCTGTTTCTGCATCAAACACATACCAATTTCACCCAATTGGGTGAAATTTCACTAAGAGTGGCAACGCTGCGAATCACGTATGAGCAAATCAGTGTGACGACTCTAGATTTTGTTTTCAAGATCAGCCTCAACAAATTTCAAGATTGCTCAATTTTGCTCAATTTTTTTTTCAAGCCTATGTAAATCTATGTAAAAGTTTGTAATAATATCATAAAATTCATGAAAACTAGGCAAATTTGTGATTTAAGGATCATTTTGCCAGTGATTTTTTTCAAGATTGAGTTTTTCCCTTCAAAATCTTTTCAAGCAGTGGCAGCACTGGGCTCTTCTTCTTGGGTAACCATCATTTCTGGTCGTGGGCTCGTGGCAGCATTGATGGTGCCGGTGGTACGGAAACGGTTTCTGTCCTGTGCAAGTCGTCCATATTATGTAGCTGACATCTGCATGGGCTCCTTGATCCCCTCCATCAACCTCTTCTTTGTCGTCCCCTGCTCCTCTTCTCTTCATCTTCCAAAATATCCTTCTCTAGCCCACTGTGCCGCTTGATGTGTCCGAAGAACTTCAGACGTTGTTTACGTTTAGTTATGAAGTTAGTTGATAGCCAATAGTCTCCCAAACTCCCAGCTCTTCCCTGATCGATGCATTCGTTCTTCGTTTGACCCATGGTATTCTCAGAATCCTTCTGTAACAGTTGTGTTCGAAAGCCTGGAGTCTGTTATAATCTGTCTTCTTGATCGTCCAGAATTCACATCCATACGTAGCGATTGGAAAAATGCCTACGCGTAGGATCCTAAACTTTATTTTTTTCGATGTAGATTTCCAGAGTGGCCCGGGAGCAAGTTTACTCAGAGCGGGCCCATTGCGAGGGCGATTCTCCTGTTGATGTCTCGAGTGTCATCACAGTTGTTTGTGATACGAGATCCCAGATAATCGAAGCTTATTACCTCTTCAATTCTCTTTTCATCTATTGAGATGCTCATGTAACCGGGCGATCTGTCAATCTTAGTCATCACCTTTGTCTTATTTGCATTCATTTGAAGGCATGGATAATCAACACTAACCTCTTTATTTCTCTGCACTAAGGTATTCAATCCATCATGTAGTGTAGTAGCAAGTATTGCGGTGTCATCTACATACCTTAGGTCATGTATTCTTCTTCCACCAATCCGCACATCTGTTGTGTTATCCTCGTTTTCATCATCAACAGTTTCTCTCCATATCTGTTTTGTGTAGATGTTAAACAGATGGGACGAAGTTGGACATCCCTGACGGACTCCCTTCGTGGTTTCAAATCAATCCGATGTACCATTCTCCAGCCGCCTGACACAGCTTCCGATATTGTTGTACATGGAGCGAAGAAGTATAAAAGTAATTCTCGGCATGCCCATCTTCTCCATCGTTTCCCATACTAGTTGATCGTGTATTACCAGTCAAATGCTTTATAGTCTATGAAGCAGATATAAACATCCTGGTTGAATTCACGACACTTCTGGAGTAGGATTCCAAGGTTCAATATCTGTTCTCTTGTAGCCTACCCTCTTCGGAAACCTGCTTGTGTAACACTGACTTCCTCATCCAGCTTCTGTTGGAACCTGTTTATGATTATCTTCAACAAGATCTTGCTAGCATGACAGATCAGTGCTATTGTCCTGTATAGTTACTGCAGTCTTGGAGATCTCCCTTCTTCATTCGGAATTGGTATAAAAATTGAGCTTTGTCAATCGCTTGGCCATTCGCCAGTTCTCGAAATTTTGACACAGAGGTTATGAAGTAGTTTTATTCCATTTTCACCAGATGTTTTCCAAAGTTCTGCAAGTATGTTATCATATCCCGGTGATTTATGCCACTTCTGAGATCTTCAAGTGCGATTTCCACTTCCGAGATAAGTGGTTCCGGATCCTCTACATCTATCAGTAATTCAGGAATATCCACTCTGCCTCTTTTACATAAGTCTCCAGTGTTGTAAAGATTTGTATAGTATTCTTTCCATCTGTTCAGTGTTTCTTCTGTCTCCGTCAATGTCTTTCCATTTTTATCTTTGATGACATTCAGCCTCAGGGTTGTTTAGTAAGTAAGTGTATCTCCTGATACATACTTCGCGTCTCATTTTTCTGAAAGTGCTCTTCAATTCTGTCACATTTCTCCTTGACATAGTTAATCTTATCTCTTCTTGTAGCTCTTCGTACCTCGTTCTTCTTTTCTCTGTAATCTGAGTGTTCTCTGCCTTTGCGCTTGAGATTCCGTCTTTCTTCCACCAGCTCCAAAGTTTCATCCGTAATCCATCGTTGTTTCTTCCGCTTTTTCCTGGTTATGTTCTTTTTTGCAGTTTCCAGTGTTATCTCTTTCATTTTCTCCCACAGTTCTTGAGGTTCCATTTCGTCGGTAAGTGGCATAAGTTCTGCAAATCTGTTGTTGATTTCCACCGAGTATTTCTCTGGAATTCTCTCAAGATCAAACCTGATATTGGCCTTGTGTTTTTCTATAGTTTGATTCTGAACTTCGCTGTTAGCAGTTCATGATCCGAATCACAATCAGCTCCTGGCAAGGTCTTCGCGTCCAGGGTACTGCTTCTCCATCTATTTCGAACCAAGATGTAATCAATCTGGTCTCTCACCGATCTGTTTGGGGCTGTCCATGTGTATAGCCCCTTTTATGATGTTCGAGCTATACCCGTCTTTAATGTTCCCATTGCAAATCCACCATCTTTCTTTGCTATCTAGTCTCTGATAATCCTAACCATTATTAGCTAAGGTTTGATTCAGATACAATATTACTCTCCTAACACAAGCATCAAACAATCTACCCTCGGTGGGTTAGAAAAGACGTTTATTCATATATTAATGATTAATGCTTCTTATATTTCTTCCATAACACAATGCCATCTAAGTTTTTTAGAGGCAGTTAAAATGCTTCTCCTCCTAATTCTATGGTACACTATTGGAGATTTGTCGTAACCTTATAAAATGCTTCATGCAGGATGTTCGGGGTAGTAGGTCATCTGGGTCATTTTATGAAAACCGTGAAAATGATTCTCCTTCAGATTCTAGGACTTGATCATAATGATGAACGGGTGATGGGTCATCAGTGGTGATCAGGGATTTTGGATCAAAGGTCATCTATGGTCATATTTATTAAATACTAAAAAAGGCTTCTTTTCCTGCATATTTATTGTTAAGGCTTCCTCATAATAATATTTGTTTTATTCCTTCGTTCGGGGTGAACTTGAATTCAAAAGTAATTTAAGGGACTCTTTATTTGGAGGCTCAAGATCATGGCAGTTCTTTGTGGTATAGTTTGGGCCCCCACAATATTGGGGCCCCCAACAATATTTTGTTCCTAGAAAAAAAACAAAATATCCCAAAAAATTGCGGCCACAACAATTGTTGGGGCCCAACAAAAAATTAAATTGTTGGACCAAAAAAAAAGGTCGACGTTTTTTTTATTCCCCAAAAATCATGAACGTTAATAACTAACTAACTAACTAACTAACTAACTAACTAACTAACGGAGACACATGGCAATTTATAGAGCTGCTGCCCGCAGCTAAAGCCACCTAAGAGCATTCTCATTGTGATGGTATTAAACATAATGATCATCCAATGGTGCGGGTTTCAAATATTTTGTTTCAAAGGTCATCTGAGGTCAATAAGGAATAAACCTATTCCTACCGAGGGAGGATTCGGGGGTTGTGGAGAAAAAAGAGCGTACACAGCGCAACACGGCTGGCTGGTAGTTACTTTACTTTTCCTGGCACGCTCAGGAATAGAAGACACCGTGATAGAAGACACTTCCGCTTGGCAGTAGATCCTTTTTTAGGGCAATGGCAAGGGGAACCTACTCAAGTCAGGATGAGTACTGCGCTCAACTACTGCAGGATTGGCGACCGCAGTAGGTAATCAGCTATTGAAAACCAATGAAGGAACACTGTGGTTCCAGTCCCCAATTATAAGCAACTTGATCTATGTGATGAATCTAGTCATAGAGCTAATGACGATGTATCCTCAAAGCCTGCACTAGGAAGGGATAAGTCCGACACCAGAGCAGAGCGGGGTAAATGCTTCCTGAACTGTAAGACGGAAGTAATAATTTCTACATTTAATGTCAACACTATGGTGGATTGGGTAGATGATGAATCTAAACTGGAGGAACTTGTTTTCAACAATAAGAGGCGCGGTATCGAACGACTCGATGTGCAGGAGCACAGATTTGTACATACAGAGACATCGAGGGAGAGGCACATTCATGACTCTACAATGTTCACATCTACTGGATACAGAAACCGTGCAGGTGCAAGAAATGATGGTATATGAGTCCTATTAAGTTGGAAGGCAAAGTCAGCTCTCGCGGAAATCACATCGGTTACAGATTGCATTATGCATGTAGAGCTCAACGGATACAAATTCCCACAGACAACCATCATAGTTGCCTACAGCCCAACAACACTTCTGACAAAGGCATAACCGAGGACTTATACAGAGAAATATCTGAAGCCCTCCACGAAGTACCTGCTCATAATGTACTCCTTGTCATAGGAGACCTTAATGCCAAGGTTGGTCCTGATCATGTTAATCAGCCCTACCACAGTGAAACTGATAGAAACGGACAGTTCCCGATGGACCTCATTACCGAAAACATGCTGGTCATCGGTAACACCTATTTTCAGAAGAAGAAGGGAAACAATCGACCCACAAAAGTAATATGGGATACTTGGCTCTACTAGACGATGTGCTTATCAGAAAAAAATGTGTGAACAGTATCAAGAATGTTGAAGCTTATTCAAGCTTCTCCAGTCTCAAATCAGATCATCGTGTTATAACAGCCAGAGTGAAACTTTGCATTAGATAAACCAAATCCCCAAAGAGGAATGTTGTTTATGATTGGAATTTGTTGAGGAACGATAATATTCTGCATCAGAAGCATGCTATTGAAGTGAAGAACAAATTCAACCTTCTGGAAGATGAAGCAGAAGATATCTCAGTAAAGTATGACAGATCGGTAACAGAAATGAGGATGCAGCCGTGAAGCTGATTCCCAAAGGTAAAAGCTACAACAGAAATGTCATGTTACAGACCTAAGAGTTATGAAAGCTTGAGAAGAGGTTAATAAAGCATATAGTGAGCATATTCAACATGAATCTGAACAGACGTGAGGAAGATATAAACTGGCAAAAATCAACCTGAAAGGGCTTATATAATCACTATTGAGGAAGACCTATCCAGGACAGTAGAAAGCTTCGAAATGTCACATACACATGCCAATAGTAAACACAGAGAAAGTTGGAGACTAACAAATAAGCTTTCTGGTAGAAAGGTTGCGAGGAAGAGTCAGGTGAAAGGGAGTACAAAGGAAGAAAGGCTTAACAGTTGGTATGGTCATTTCGGTAATCTACTGGGTGGAGTTTATGAGGAAAGCTTGTCTGTAGAAGATGCTGAAGAAGAAATAGAACAAGTGTTTGATGATTTGGAATTAGGTGATGAACCTTTTACCTTAGAGGAATTACAGAAAGTTAAAGTTACCATTACACAGCGAAAAAGCTCAGGTGAAAATGATATTCCTCCTGAAATAATTAGAAGATGTTACCTGGATGATATTCTACTGTATTTCTGTACTAAATGGTGAAGTTACAGATCTATGGACCACATCTAATAACTTCTCTGGTAGCCAAGTAGCTGTTTATCAAGCTCCTTCTCAACAGAATCAGACCACTCCTAGATGTATATCCAAGAATTAACCAAAATGGATTCCGAGCGGGTCGCAGCACTGTTAATCATCTCCTTGCAGTCCGAAGATTAATCGAACTCAAATTTCTGGACTTCAGTAAAGCCTTCGATAGTGTGAACCGTAGGAGGATGATTACTATACTCACAGCTCATGGCATTCCCACTAAGATTGTTAAGGCTATTGCTAGTATGTATAATGACACTAAAGCCACATTGATGACCCCAGATGGTCCAACAGATTTGTTCAACATAACTGCAGGAGTGTTAGGGGGAGACACATAAACATCCTACCTATTTGTGATTGTTCTAGATTATGCCCTGATAGAACGAAGAAGGTATGGAAATAAAAAAAAAGCAGAGGTCTAAATATTAGACTCTTCAAAGCTACTGTAGAATCTGTAGTCCTCTACGGTTGTGAAACGTGGACTATCACTGATAAACTGGCTGCTGGATTAGATGGTACATACACCAGACTTCTAAGGGCAGCACTCAACATTGTGGTTGACATTGATGACCCCAGATGGTCCAACAGATTTGTTTGACATAACTGCAGGAGTGTTAGGGGGAGACACATTAACATCCTACCTATTTGTGATTGTTCTAGATTATGCCCTGAGGACGGCCATTGATGGGAAAAATGAGGAGTTGGGCTTCACATTGGAAAGAAGATTGAGTAGAAGGTACCGGGCTAAGGTAATCACAGATATGGACTTTGCTGACGACATGGTACTTGTCTCAAATAATATAAGACAGGCGCATTAACTGCTTCACAGAATTGAGGAGGTATTCGCAGAGTTTGGCCGACATCTCAATGCCAAAAAGACAAAATTCATGAAGTTCAACCTGCTAAACACACAGAAAATCATAACTCTTGATGGGAATGATGTTGATGAAGTAAATGTCTTCAAATACTTGGGGATTTGTTTAGAGAGTTCTACAAAGGACATACAAGTAAATAAAGCTCGGGCAGGGTCTGCTTTTGATAGAACGAAGAAGGTATGGAAATAAAAAAAGCAGAGGTCTAAATATTAGACTCTTCAAAGCTATTGTGGAATCTGTAGTCCTCTACGGTTGTGAAACGTGGACTATCACTGACAAACTGGCTGCTGGATTAGATGGTACATACACCAGAATTCTAAGGGCAGCACTTAACATTGTGGTTGACGCCCATCATCATATCTCAAATAAAACCCTGTATGGAGATCTTCCCTTCCTTGTGGAGCTTATAAGGTGGAAACTGATGAAACTCACAGGACACTATCATCGTAGTAAGGACAAGGTTGCCTCACAAATCCTGTTCTGGACACCAACCCATGGCAGCAGAGGGAGGGGACGACCACCCGAGTCATACATTACCCAACCTAAAGATTATACTGGGCTTCAAAGCATCCACGAGATACAGACAGCTATAACTGATCAAACGTGTGGAGTACCTTCATTGGTCGAGAGCACGGTGTGCCTCGATCAAAGTAAGTAAGTAAGCACGCTAGCGCAAGAATTAATTTTCAGAAATTCACAATTTCCGTTCAAAATCAGAGTTAGATTTCAGAAAACGCCGTGGTCAAAACTAGAAAAAAAGATTCAGAACTTGGTTTTCGAAAAAGCATCACATGATTGGCTTCCATGAATTTGATTGGTCGACTTGCGCTAGCGTTATCGTAAAAAACATGCTGGCTGGAGCTGCCTTTGTTCGGGCATTCCAGCGGTTACATAATAGCTCTCACGGCTCAGTGCCCTCGAGACGTGTTTGAAAAAGTATGACAGCTGCGCAGCTTTGGGTTCCGCGTGGAGCAGTGAAGAGCTCCTGCTGGCTTGTTGCACAAAATACAACCTTGGTAGGTAATGGGTTGAAACCTTAAACAATCTAACTTGATGATGCTAATTTGGATCAAGACACTAAAAACTAAATGTACACAGTCTAACTTGATGATGTAAACTTGGACAGCTCATATTCGGTTGTAAACCCAGCATGGGAATTCAATTCTGTATGTTGGTTTTACTGGATTTCAAAGGTCATCTGAGGTCAAGATAGTTCAAACTCTAAAAACGTAAAGAGCATGAATTATTGCATAAACATTCAACCTGTAGGTTCCTCTTAGTGAGCGAATTATACTTGTTCAGTTCAGTTGCATCTGAGGTCAATTGCGTCAAACACCGAACATCTTGCAAGCAAAACTTCATAATATTAGCTTGGAATCAAACGAATTCCTACTAAAACGAATTCATTGGGTGATATTGCTACCTTGCATCGAGCACATTATTATATTGATGAATATGGGTTTTATAACATATTATCAAGCGTTATCAACGTTTTATCATAACCCCAAAAATCAGACATTGTAACTTTATTTCCTTTGCGCGTCACGCGCGCAAAAGTTGTTATTGTGTCTGTCTTCTAATGTGCAGTGGCGTAGTGAGCATTTATCGGTGCCTGGTGGTGGCAAACTTCGATTTTGGCGCCCCCTGTCAAAATATTCCTACAGTACAAAATTAATATATATGGGGCTAAACCCCATTTTGGCGCCCCTATAGCCCGGCGTCCGAGGGAAACTGCCCCCCCCCCCCACCCCCTTGCCCTCAATACGCTACTGCTAATGTGGTCTCACTTTTGCCGAATGTGCTGTTTACACCCAAATATCTGACAATAAAACTCAATTGTCTTTGCTCGCTAAGTCTTGTAAAGTGGTCCCACTTGCGCCGAATGTGCTATTTCTCAACCAAAGATCGGACACTTAATTCAAAAACTGTTCCAATTATCGGTATAAAACCGCATATTCAACTAGTCATTGGGTAAGAATTCGAGCGCGATCATGAGAAATTAATTAGGACTACTCCAACATTGGTAGGACACATAATGAAGGCAGTGTTAGACACAAGTGCCTCTGAGTACCAGTACCAGTTTTGACTGTGGGGTCCCCCCCCCCCTCTCTGGTTTAAGAATACATTTCCAAAGAGGTAGGGGGACGCCAATCTCAAATTTACGTCAGTGAACCTGCCGGGCAGGTTTTAAGAGATCACTACTGCCCTGTGAATGCTGACTTATCAATGGTTCTCCTTCGCATGCGGGATGATATCAATAACACACTTTTCTTTTTCTGAATTACTGATTGGTCTTATAATTTGTAGGGGGAACCATAACGAATTAATGTGGAACTATGGAGATGTTCTCTTTGATATATTTATATAAATGTATGGCTGATTCAGCATGCTTCTCACGATATCCACTAGGCCATTTACATTTTGCAATGGTCAGAGATTTGCGACTGATGTAACTTCGTTTTAATTATATATAGTTTTGTTCGACTATTCTTTGAAGATTAACCGGAATGGTAGATTGACTACAGAGGAAGCTGTAGACGCTGCTAAGGATGTAGTTAAAGCTACAGAGGATCCGGAGTTTCTCGAACAGGAACCCGAAAGAGTTGAACTGATCATCGCCTCCCTTGAATCTGTCGTGAAGTTCGGTGATACTTCTGTAAATGTGAG
>JAODUJ010235535.1:0-10398 GCA_027564615.1 Psolus chitonoides
AAAAAGGGATGTTTTTCGCTGGTTTGAGTTTTTCTCCATACTTAATGCACTGTGCAGAACAGTTGACTCGTTTCAACCCCCCCGTGAGTCATAGAATATATTACGGAATAGTGCTTTTTACCCATTTCTACCCCTTTGGCGATCAAAAATTAATGCGGAGTTCAGATTTTTCCAATGTTCTAACTATTACATTTCAAATTATTGAAAGTCATTTCTACATGTCGCTTGACCTTTAACCTCAGAGATTCTGGTTGTAAAATCTCAGAAAATACAGAGAAAGTAAGTCCTAAACTTGTTTCTATTTATAATGATAATCTAACTACACTACACCACTAACAACTTTTACCATTGAAATAATGAATGTACAGATGACTTATGCAAAAGGTATCGTCATGACAGGCCTCCAAACTCAGGGGGCCTTACAGGCTATCAGTCATTGGTGAGAGGGAGATTGTATATCACACTTTTTAGAGAGGTATTGGAATGCTGAATGAATAATGCACACATAATCCTAACAGAACCATATTACAGCCAGGGTAGGAAATAGACAAGGGCTCGGGGCGATTAGCCCCCCAATCCAGTAAAATAGGCCTCCAGAGTGCAGTCAGGAAGGCGAAAATGCCCAGACACTTAGTGTAGGGGTCATTTTGAAGACAAATATTAGCATATCAGTCCAAAAAGAGCCACCGCAAGCCAAAACTCATTTCCTACCCTGATTACAACAGCACCACATGAAACATAAAATTATATTCCCCAGAGGAGGGTCACTTCATACAAATGTTACAGATGCATTGTATTTCTGTCCTTTTGACCTTAGAGATACTGGTTAGTGAGGTATTGATATGCTGACTATTTGAAGCACACACTGAACCTAACTCAAATGTGCACCATAATGTAACTTGAAATGAAATTCCACAGAGGAGGGTCACTTACTTCATGCAAACATTACCAATGCATTGCATAGCTGTCCTTTTGACCTCAGAGTTACTAGAAGCAAGGAGCTGAAGCAACAGGCCATCATCCTTCATCTGGCCTGAAAGTAACTCATCCAAGAACTGACAAGAAATCATAGGTAAAGGTAGATAGAAGAGTTACAACAATTAGGTCAATTCAGTCATACAGGTTTTAAAATATATGCCAATCTCCTTTCTTGAACCATTTTATTGAACTATCTTAATAATACTGTGTGAAAAGGATAAGTTTTTAAGTTCTGTTTAACGATACCACTCCATTGGGACAGCAAGGGTTTCCTTCATCCTAGTTGAGAAATTTTAGAAATTATAAGTAACCTGCATCATTCCTGAATGATTGATACCACCATTACTATGACCATTGTCATGAATGCTTTATTTTTATTTTCAAAATTGTATAGGTAGACAGCATAAAAATTATGAAAGTGCTAATGTCTAACTTCTGTGAAGTTCCTGTAAAGGTTCAATAACTGATATCATTATTTCTCATACCCACGTTTAGAAAGTTAATTGAAGTGACAAAAAGCCTCTGATTATTACCTGTGGGCAACTTGGTCCATTTTCATACAGCACTGCTCCGAGGGCCCTGAGAATTTCTGATTGGGTCCATTCAGGGCTTTGGTGGAAGGCCTCTAGCAAGAAGCGGCAGAGGGTGTCAAGTGTGATTTGGTTAAATCGCACATCCTGCAAAAAATCAGTGAATTACTGTTACCAGTATGGGCTGTATAGGGCTAGAAATCTATGTTCATGTTATCACACTACTTGCAGACATACCATTGTATTGAAGTATCCATGCTATATGTGTTAATATATGCAATAATATACAATGAATGTTTATGGGTGAAAAAAACATTTGTTTTATATAACACCCAAGTAGACCTTTGTCATTTGGTTGGAGGATAATGGAGAATATGAAAACATATAGCATGTACGTAATGTCAAAGGTTGTGATGCAGTACAGCACAGCTACTCCAGAGTGGATTAGAACGGATCGAATGGTACCAAAAATACACAGTGAATAGTACCAAAAAAAACATGGTTAATGAGGTATGCATTGAATAGTATATTTATTGAATGTCATGTGACCAACAATCCTCCAATCGAATAAGGAGGAATTAATGTACTCTTTTGATGCATCAGGGGTGGCCAAACTTTTTTCAGTGTGTGGGCCACCTTTTTATTGCCAATTCCTATTTATGGCGGGACACAATCTGCATGCCCCTTATTTTAGTCTTATATTACAATTTCTTCTTCACATGAGCTGTATAGGCTGCATAAGGGATTGCCGCCAAGGCGCCAATGCTGTGGGCTGTATTCGGCATACTGGCTGTAGGTAGAACACCCTATAGGTGGCACAGGATCACACTAATGAGAGGGGACACAAATCTGAGGGGAGATGGAAGTGCAACACAGGCTAGTCATTCAGTCAACATGATCTGGCCAAGTGAGAGAAAAAAAATGTAATGTGCACACTCCTCAAATGTTTACAATTTACTAAATGGGAAAAAGCAAAATGATAGCCTAAAGACAATACAATTTTACACATGTTTGTAGATCTTAGTCAGTATTACATATGAAACTTTGGCTTCAACTTCAAGGCTCTCTCCACCTATCCAAAATCTGCCAGGAATCTGCAGGGTGGTATCATTCTCATAATCAGTTTACGACTCCTGGATGAATATTCATAATTTACATATTATTACAAACTGCTACTGAAACAGGAATAAAAGAACCAACATGAGAGTGAGGAAGAACAATATCAAATGTAAAATTCTGATTTCATTATCTTCAGAAAACTTTACCTTATTATTTGCTGCAGTAGTCAGCCATTGACTAAATTTGGTAACAAGTAGTTCATCCTCTTGTGGTATGAGATGAGTAGTCTTGCATAAGACAGGATTCAAACTCTAAGGAAAATACAAAGACCAAAAGTAAAACTTCATTAATCATTGCTGAATGTTCTCTACCACCACTGCCCCACTTACTCTGTGTGATCTAAAAAAATTCATAAGGCATAGTGAAAGTGCAGTAAATACAGTAAAATAAGAAAAAACAGATCCAGGGCGAGTCTTCCCAGCCTTAGCTGCAGCTGAGGTTAGGCCATGGGCATAGGCCTAAACCCTAGTGCTAGTGTTGAGGCACGATATGAATTGACCATAAACATGACCTGCATTGCACATTCTTCACGGAACAGCCTAAATAGCCATCAGATATCAGTCGATACTGACACAGAGTTTGTAGCAGCCAAAGTAAAGAATGGTGACACCAACATTATCTTTGGTGCAGTCTACCGTCCCCCAGTATTGATCAGAAATACATGGACAGCATGACCCAAGCCATCAAAAACTGTTGTATTTCTAACCCAAGCACGGCTATATGGATAGGCAGTGACATGAACCTGCCTGATATCAATTGGGATACAGAACAGATTATTTCCCACCAGTACAGACAGTCAATCAGATGCCAAGTCGTGGTCTGATGATTTTGTCGATAGATACTCCACATCAACCCCAGTTGAAACCCTTGCCACAACACTCCAGGAAGCCCTAGGAAGAATAATCGATGATCATGTTCCTTCCAAACATAGTTCAACAATATATAGTCAATGCTGGTTTGATACTGCCACCAAACGGATGTGCCGTAGGAAAGCTAGGGCATTTAAGAAAACCAGGAGACACCAATAAGTAGAGAGACTGGCGTCGGTATTACAACATAAAAAAAGAGACACAACGGACCTGTCGCGTGACCTACAATCAGTACCTGTCTGACGTCATTGACAACGATCCAGACGGCAACAAGAAATTAGGAGCTTCGGTCAAATCCAAACTCTGTGACCAAATGGGTGTGGCACCTCTCAAGGAAGGAAACATCCCTCATTGCGATCCTGAACAAAAAGCTAATATATATCCTAAACAGACAATTCTCCTCAGTGTTTTCAGTGGATAGTGACTCATCGCTGCCTGAATTGGGACCCAGTCCACATCCTACCATTAACAACATCAGTGTTAGCTGTGCAGGCATAACCAAGCTACTTAAAAACCTCAAGCCACACAAGGCAACTGGACCAGATGGCATACCTGAGACTTCCGAAAAGAAGCAGCAGAGCAAATCTCCCCTGCAGTCACCCTGTTCTTCCAGGCATCTCTGGAGCAAGGAATAATCCCTTCGTCTCAGAAGAAAGCACCGGTAGTACCAATCTTTAAGAAGAGCAGTACTTAGATCATCTGCCTCAAACTATCGGCCAATATTGCTGACAGCTGTTCTCTGCAAGCTATGTGAACACATCGTGCATTGTTCTGTCATATGTCATCTCACTGAGCAGCAGATATTAACAGATGCACAGCATGGCTTCAGAAAACACAGATCCTGTGACACACAACTTATTCTTACCATCAACTTACCGGGGGTCTTGAGCAGAAGGAGCAGTTTGATCTTTTCTTGCTGGACTTGCCAAGGCCTCCGATAAAGTGGGACATTGCAGACTCCTACTGAAAGCAGAATACTATAGTGTGCATGGCTACACATTGGAGTAGATTGAAAACTTCTTCCAGGACTGCACTCAGCAAGTTATGGTAGATGGCAACCTTAGTACCGAAGCTGAAGTGACCTCAGGAGTCCCTCAGAATACTGTGCTTGGCCCACTTCTTTTCGTGATCTACATCAATGATCTACCTGACAGCATCTCTAGGTCTACAATGATCTACCTGACAGCATCTCTAGGTCTACATCACGTCTCTTTGCAGATGCCTGCGTCGTAAACCGGCAGATCACATCAGCTCAGGATTGAACTAGCCTCCAGAAGGACCTTGACGCACTCCAGGAATGGGAGAGATTATGGCTGATGGAATTCCATCCTTCGAAGTGCCAGACCATCCACATCACCAACAAGCGTTAACCCATCATTTGATCATACAACATTCATAGTCACATATTGGAAGAAGTCAACTCGGCAAAATATCTGGGAGTACACATTGATTCAAAGTTACCCTTCAACGCCCACGTCGACGCAGTGGTCGAGAAAGCGAACTCCGTCAATGCCTTTCTGCGTCGTAACTTCCATCAATGTAGATGTAAAATAAAAAAGTCATTATCCACTACCTACGTGCGACCGACTGTGGAATATCGACAAGCTTGAGATGGTTCAATGGAGAGGTGCTCGGTTTGCCACTGGCAATTACATTGTACCAGCAGTGTCACCACCATGCTCAAAGATCTGCATTGGCCCACCTTGGAGAGAAGATGCCTACATAGCCGGCTCACTATGATGTACCGAATAGGCTACAACTTGTTGATATCAACTGGTATAATCACTTGATTGAATCATCTCCAAGAACTAGAGGACATCAATCCCAGTTCATGCTACCACATTGCAGCACCAACGTATATGCCTCATCATTCTTCCCTCGCACACGTAAGGTATGGAACAACCTGTAATTTGATCCTGCCTTGTCATCATCCCTTGACGCCTTCAAGTCTGCATTGAAGGGGTTAACCACTTCGGACTTGGTTTTTACTTGCACTTGTAGTATGTGTACCTGCACCTTTTGGCACAAAATACGGTTGCTGTTCCTCGCTCGAAAGCATCCACAGTGCATAATTTATCTTCATCCAGATGAAGCTGCACTTTATTGGAAGGAAGGAAGAAAGGGGGAGAGCAAGCGACAAAAATAAGTTCATTGGTTAGTTTCAGCATGGCTGTTCTGCAGTGATGAAAGACAGGTTGCTACCATCTCTCTCAGCATTTAGGAAAGTGGCTAAAGGCTGAGAGTTCCTCTCACGTCCGTCGGATGGGGACAAAAAATGGCAGTCCCGGGAGCAGGATGGGATTGTAATAGTTACACGCCTGCCTCGTTATGCTCTGAACACTCTTCTTCGAAAAGAGAAGGCGAGCTATCGCCATTGTTCATCCATGATCACAATTGGCTTCCGGGTTTCTCGATGAGCTTCTGTTGAGCTTCCTGAACCTGTAGATACTAAACTAAACTATAATGAGTACAATAGTACATGAACCCTATTGTTTTTGCAAGAGTTCTGAGGTCAAACTCTGAAA
Organism: Psolus chitonoides; assembly: GCA_027564615.1. Taxonomy (NCBI): domain Eukaryota; kingdom Metazoa; phylum Echinodermata; class Holothuroidea; order Dendrochirotida; family Psolidae; genus Psolus; species Psolus chitonoides. The sequence goes on from JAODUJ010235535.1 coordinate 6,022, forward strand.
ACCTCGTAAACATGCTAATTCAATCATGCCTGATCAGGTCAAGTTCAAATTTGGTGTTTAGGTAATATAATGAGTACACGGACCCTTCTCATTTTGTTAGAGGTCTGAGGTCATTTTTAGTCAAAATAAATATTTTGTGAACTCCAGGTATTTTTGGTACTTTTTGCTTGTAAACACGCTAAGTCGACCATGGATCAAGTTCTCACTTGGTAATATGTTCCCCATAATGAGTATTTGTTTTTGAAAGAGGTCAACAGAGGTCCAACTCTAAAAATCTTGTAAACACACTAAGTCAATCATGCCTGATCAGATCAAGTTCAAATTTGGTGTGTAGGTTTCTCACAATGAGTACAAGGACCATGTTCATTTTGGTGGAGGTCTGAGCTCATGTTTGGTCAAAAATGAGAATTTTGTGAAATTTAGGTATTTTTTGTACTTTTCGCTCGTAAACACGCTAAGTCGACCATGGATCAAGTTTATACTTGGTATTATGCTCCCCATAATGAGTGCATGATCCCCATTGTTTTGGGGGAGGTCAGTGGTCATCTGAGGTCAACAGCAGTGAAAGATTGTAAAACCTTGTAAACACTGTGAATCAACCATGCCTGGTCAGATCCAGTTCAAATTTTGGGTGTAAGTTTCTCATAACGAGTACAGGGACCCTATCAGATTTGGGCGAGGTCAGCAAAGTTTGAACACTGAAAACCATGTTTTAAGTTGACAATGCCTAGTGATTTTCATACCAGGCTTTCAGCTATTTTACAATCAAGGAATCACTGATCCTTTTGGATTTCTGGTTATATAAGAACTGTGAGTGGATCACTATTTAGTCTCGTCTTGTACTATACCAACACCAATAGTGGTTATCACTGTACTGTAGTTAATTTAACCTAGCCCACATGCATCACTTACATATTATATGATACTTACTATATGTAACTGTTAGATGTAGGTTCAATGTAAGGGATGCCTGTGGCCTAGCATATTCCTAGGCCTATATTGGCCAAACCATCATCATCATCATATACAATTTTACATCTGTTTTCCATGCTAGCATGGGGTCAGACGGGCAAATGCTAAAGGCACACTCGCTTCCACTCCACTCTACTCTGAGCTAGAACACACTCAATTCCTTTAACAGCAAGATCACTATGAACAACTTCATCCCATGTCTTCCGCGGCCTACCTCTCCTATGCTGACCACAGCTACAGTGATCTCTCTAGACTTCTTTACCCAGTTTACGTTATCCATCCTTTCAACATGACCCAACCATCTCAATTTACCTCTTTGTACACAATCACAGATATTTGCCAGACCCAAGCGATCTCTCACTCCTCAGATGACTTCCTATTCTTTAATGTCACATTACACATCCATCTGACCATTCTCATATCATTTCTTTCGAGTCTAGTTAAAACCTCTTCTTTCACTGCCCAAGTCTCACTACCATAGAGCACAACACTCCTGACACATGCCTCATAGACTTTCCCCTTCATACGCAAGGAAAATACCCTGGAAGTATAGACTAATAGAGGGGTAACAGGTCCCTTAACTTTTTCCACCCACTTCTAATTCTGGCCACAGAACTTTCCACTGCCCTTCCCCCATAACTGCATAACTAAGTGCCTGAGGCTGATATATGTTACTGTGCTCATATTTATTGCGCACCGTTCTGGGCATTCACTCTCGCTGGGTTTGTCACAGTCGCATTTCTACCCTAACTCTGGATTCTGTAAGTGAATTTTACTATTTGTACTCACCTTTACTGGGATCCGAACCCATGCACTGACACAGTCACAGACACCAATGCAATGACTTGTGAATCAGTAGGTAAATCTGCCACCAACTGTGCCAACGACCTGGTTACAGAACTAGGGACCTTGTTCCATCACTTTACAACCTTTTTTCCTAATAAAATTCTAGAAAAGTTTCACAAGTTTGTAATTAATCATTTGACTGACCTTATGAATCAAAATTTTAGGAAAATTGGGCCAGGAATGAAGAAGTTATGGCCTCACTGTGTACATTTGCTGGCCTCACTGTGTACATTTGCAGAGTGCAAAGGTCAAGCTGTTGATTTGATTGGAATTCATTCGCGTAAGACAACACCAGTACAAAGTATACGTGATAAAAGACTAAATGTTACAAAGCAAAGATAGAAATAAATACATGAATGTACATAAAAAATAGGTCAGGAAGTGGTTGCCTTAAGCAAGGATAGCCCTCGAAAGTCCGGGAACTTATTTCCAGAGGGGTACTTGTTTGTGGAACAAATCGAGGACGCGTCATTCAATTGATGAATATGCAATGTTACATGATAATGCGCCTGTGCACCAGGCCCGAGAAAAATATCCTTTCTAGCACTGCCGTTCTTTGTGGTGTAAAGTTTCTGCGAAAAAAACATGGAATTTGGACGTGAAATCCCTATCTGGATTTGGATCGATGGCTCAGATGAAGCGGATACCCGCATCACATCAGAGTTTGAAACCAAGTTGGGTGGGAGCAAAAATTAATTGAAGTGCGTCTGGATTGCAGTCTTGAAAGTATGATAGTCTGTGATATGCAGAATACTGTGAGGTAGGTTATAAACCAATGAGGAATTGTCCATGGAAAGAAACTGTTTGCATATGAGGCTGATTTGACTTGAATCTGCATGTACAATGATGGGTGGTGTCATCTGGTTGGTCTGGTAGGCTTAGTCATAGAATCTTGCCAGAGTATGTCAACCAGGTTGTGAGTAATTCGAAACATCATCGATAGCCTGTGTATGTCTACAGTCCTCTAGGATGGTCTATTCCAGTTTTGCTAACATTTGGGTGACATTGGATTCCCTTGAGTAGTTATCAAAACACAGTGAGTCTGGCTGCAGATCTTTGGATCATGTCGAGAAGGTGTTGTTCTTCTTTGGTTGATGAATACCAAGCCGCAGAACCGTATTTGAGTTTAGGTTGGATCAGTGATTGGTACAGTCTCGATTTAACGGAAACTGAGCAAGCTTTGAAATTTCTTCTAATAACTCCCATTGTTCTTTTACGACTATCAGTTACTGTGAGAATATGGTTCTTTCATATAAGGTTGTCACTAAATTGAATGCCTAGGTATGGGTGTACATCAGTAGCCTTTAGTTGGTTCCCACATAACTACATAGGTGTTCTGTGAAATCCTCAGAAATTTTCTTTATGAAAAAATATTATTTTAAAAATGAATGATAAATTAATTAATTGATAAAATAAATTATATTGATAAATTAATCATCGCGGTTCATCCACTAGAAAATAGGTAATTTATTCTCTCTCGAATCTCATGTTGTGTACACCAGTGTTTCTGCTAACCTTCTACGACATGATTTTTATGCTTCCCTATTTGAAGCACAGATGTTCAGAGGAAAAAAATTAAAAAGAGGTTACATTTGCTCTGGAAATTTATAGGCTACAATGTGAATGACAAAACACATATCAAGTATTCCCCAAAAGGTAATCTATGTAACAAATTATATACAGTTGAGTATTGATCCAACCAGTTTAGGAGTTCGGGAGAATTTGACAAGTTTAGAGAGTACGATTTCAGGAGAAGTGGTCAGCAAAGAAGGTGTTGCTGAGGCAGGCGACAGTTCTGAGGGCACAGGACAGGTCACCAGCTCGATCGGTAGCAGGTATAGAACCGCGTGCCGGGGCTGGCACCGGAGGTGACGACCCACCGACTGGACTGGATAAACAAATGATTTCGAGATTCCGACACTTGTCGGCCTGGGAACAGTTATCTACTGGAACCTTATCGTCATCGTGGTAGTCAAGGTATAATTTTACTGTAGACGTTGGGATACTGCGACATTGGTAAGATAGTGGGTGACTTCCCGGGCCAATCAAAATACCTCTGAGTAGTACTTCCGTTTTCGGAACTCAGCGGGTCGCACACAATTCCTGTGCAAGAAACGGCCCCTTCTCTGTGCCCCTCTGTGCACCTGTTTCATTCTGGTGGGCAGGGGAGACCCCTGCTCTGAGTTGGGTAACTCTCACCTCGGACCAACGACAAGCCCTGGAGACGCACCTGTCGGACTTACTCCGGAAGGAAACTATCCGGGTCATCTAGGACCACGAAAACCAACAGCTAGTCAGGTCGTCATTCTTCCTGACCATGAAAAGGGAAACCTATGGCGGCCTTGACCTGAAGCCACTCGATGAAGGGTACAACAGACCCAAAGGACTCCGAATGAAAGCCCTAGCCTCAGTGATACCGCTCCCAGAGGAAGGCATGTGGGCAACTACGTTAGACATAAATGATGCCTGTACCTATACATACCCATTTTACTTCGTTCGGTCTTACCTACCATATACCCTATGCCTATCCTTACTTACCCGCAATCTAGCATCTGGTAA
>JAODUJ010235646.1:0-10398 GCA_027564615.1 Psolus chitonoides
ACTGTTCCAGTTTATACTTATATTTTTATATTTATATTTATTCCTACTAGGAGTTTGTCAAGTGTAGGAAGTATTTTCATAGCGATTTGTGTGAAATAACTTAACTTTGTCCAGACAATTTGTTGGGGGCGGACTCGACTGGACCGGGACGAGTTGTCAAGGACCGACAGGTCTCACCAGGACGAGTTGTCCGGAGCCGACTTATTTACTAGGCAGTGTTACTTGAATTGTACAGGTTCCGTCGAGGCGAGCTGTCCCAAACTAACTTGGTTCACCGGGATGAGTTGTTTAGGGCCGACTTGTGTTGTACCGGGTCAAGTGTTTTTGGAATCGACCGGTCCTGTCGGGGTGAACTCTCCTAAGTTGACTTGATTCACCGGGACGAGTTGTCTAGAGCCGACATCTGTGTTACCAGGACGAACTGTCATAAACCGACTTGATTTAACGGAACTGTACTACCGGGGCAAGTTGTCTAAGACTGACTTGTTTTCCAATCCTCCGGACCACTATGGATGTGATTCATGTTGGAGATTTTGCTCGTTCACATCATGGGACTCACACAAACGCTGCCGAAAAGGTTTGGAAAACCGACTGAACCAAAGCATTCCAAGAGCATTCCAGGGCCGTAGCTCTACAGCGAGCTGCAAGGATCGCCGGCTCATGGGAGCCAAAGATAAGGAGAGCATTCCAAAGCCGTAGCGCTACCACTGACCGCAGGGCTTGCCGGCTCTGGGAGCCAGAAAAAGAAAGGAACAGGCCAATGCTGCTAAGGTATCGCGGGCCAAAGCCACCGAATAAGGAAAAGAGCAGGGTAAAGCTGGGAGCTGTCAGAGCCCTGGCAGAGAAACCAGAGCATCACTGTTAGCCTCCCGAGGTTCAGCCACAAAGAATGGTACAGCCAGAGAGAGAGAGCCGGGAGAGCCCAGCACCGTTCCCGACGTATCGGGCCGAGAGCCGGGAGGACAACGGAGCTTATACCGAGACCGGGACCGGTGATATAATCGGTTACCAAGATTTTGTAGATTCGAAGCCGGTTTGATACCGGCATCGGGGCAGACCAGGACCAGGCTTCGGGTCTGTAGAACCGGAGAATGAGCCGGGAGAGTTCAGTCTAGTTCAGGCCAAGAGCCGGGAAACCAGTGCAATTCTCAGCCGACACCGGTACCGGTGAGACAGTCGGTAATCGGGAAGGTCGAAGTCCCAATGTAGACATCGTATCCCATGATATTGATCCGAGGGACGTCATACAAACGGCTTAGAAGTTCGGAGAGAATTCGATAAGTTTGGGGAGTACAAATCCGGTAGCACCAAAATTTAGGAAAAATTGCTGGCAAAGAACCTGTTGCTGAGGCCGGCAACAGAGTTGAGTGCTCGCTGGTGGATCCGGATGGGTGGATCCGGCTGGTCTTCCCGGGCCTAACAACATATCTCCAGGTAGTAGTTTGTCGAATTGTGCAAAAACAAGGTACAGCCTATAGAAGCGGTTCATAGATTAACGTCGACACAATTCCCGCAATGCAGGATGAAACCACAATTAACGTTTACGGGGCATCCCAAGTGGAGTAGATACACGGATGTCCTTGGTTGAGAGATGTCCCCACTGTGACTTGGACCCATGTCCAGGCTGCGCTTCGACTGGTCCCCTGAAAGTCTCAGTACGGGCCACGAGGGATAGAGGAGACGTGGCTCTTCACCGGTGCAACATTCACCGGAAGCTTAGAGAGATCCCCAGGTGGGATTATCTTTGGGGCTAGTTTTAATTCTTATCTGCAGGGCTGATACCATTTACCAATAAATGTATATGGTACCGCGAACATCTTCACAGGTGGGCGCGGTATTTGTCCTGTTATTATCTCTAACCCGGCCTTCATGAAGTCCGTATGATAGACATCCCGCGGTCCTCATTCTACACTTTGAAGTAGCCACCAGTCCCTGCTCTTTCTTCACTGTGGTCTCTATGACAGTTCAAAGAAAATCTGCGACATTCGGACCCCACTTTGAAGTCGCCACGGATCTCTGTTTATTTTTAGCTCATACCAGCTAGCTGGTGGGAGCTATTGTGATCGTGCTGCATCTGTCTATCTGTCAACAATTTGGTAAATTGCGCCCGTGCATACACGCTTTGACGGGTTTTACAAAACTTAGACACAATGACCAGTGGGTGGTAGGCCATCAAACTGCATCCACAATTTCAGGTCAAAGGTCATGTAGGGGTCAGCAGTGGCCAATAACTGGAAACGTGCAAAACTCTTCTTCTCCTACATTTTTGATTGTACAAGGTTGAGGGTTCGTCATAATAATGCTCTGGTAGTGCTACCTTCAGGGATTTTGAGCCGATGGTCCTAGTGGTCATCTACTGGTCATTTTAGGCCAAAATACTAACGAAAGTCGGATAGACATGAAAGTTGGTACATGTAGTAAACATTTGGTGAGAAATATTTTGAAGGTCATCAGGGGTCATTTGAGGTCAAATTATAGATTTACATGAAACTTGGAACGTACAGTAACCAACCATTTGGTGCTGAACATTTTAAAGGTCATTTGGAGGTCATCAGGGGTCATTTGAGGTCAAATTATAGGTATACCTGAAACCTGGTACATGTAGTAAACATTTGGTGCTGAATATTTTAGAGGTCATTTGGGGGTCATCAAGGGTCATTTGAGATCAAAGAACTAAACATTGTTGTATTTACATGAAACATGGTACATACAGTACAAATTCGGTTGTGGAAATGTTGAAGGTCATTTGGAAGTCATCATGGGTCATTTGAGGTCAAAGTACTGAACAATGTTGGATTCACACAAAACTTGGAGCATGTAGTCAACATTTGGTGCCAACAAATGTTGAAGGTCATTTGGAGGTCATCAGAGGTCGTTTGAGGTGAAAGCACTCAAACATTGTTGGATTCACATGAAATTTCATAATGAACATTGGCCTACTGTGCACTCATGTTAAACTGTTTGTACAATGACTTACATCGTTGAAATACATGCCACATAACAAAGTTGACCAAAATGGGAGATATTCTGCCATAAAAACCAATTTCTTATTCTTTCAAAAAAAATAACTTTACTATAAGCTTCATCTTATTTTGTTTCACTTTTGGGAAAGCAAAAAAAAAATATCCGAAAGATTTTACATTTCACATCAAATCTGACCCATTCGCCATTGGTTTACTATAAGCTGATTGTAAGTTTTACCTACCTATTGATGTAGGACGCTCTCCCCCCATTGCTGATTGCGATGACATACTTCGGACACTCCACCTGAAAAAGTCTTTACCAAAGTATTTGTCCACATGTTTTCTGAACATAATATTTCAGAGAATTCTGGAATAGTATGACCCCAAAAGAGCAAAGGTTCTGACATTATAAAGAAACTATTATTTCCAAGTTGAAGTGAGATTATCAATATTTTTGGCTAGAGATTAGGACATTATATAGGGCATATAGTCTTATCATTCAAGATATCAATGGAAGTAGTTCCTCTACCAGGACTGAGATTAAATAAAGAAGTGTTGAGAATATACAACGGCATAGCAGTACATTTAACCTCCTCCTACTAAGATTAAAGGAGTGGTGAGAATATGCAATGGTCCAGCAGCTATGTAGGCCTATACGCTGCACTCCATGTCTCCCACTGTGAGTCATATGCATGGGGCATGCCCTTTTTTCCCTCAAATTAAAATGGCCCTACCCTGCAGCCAGATTGAGACTACACCGGCTGCTCCGGGCTTCCAAGCATCGACACTATAGGCTACAATCCTAGACAAAAGTGGTGGGACAAAATAGACTGTCAGACGAAAAAAATCGACCATCGGAGCGTTCACAATACTCCCCCACTCCCCCATTCAATGTTGCTTCCAAATGCGTGTGAATCTTCAACATTGATACGGGGAGCGGGGTTTTGTCCCGTGGACTTTTGTCTAGGATTGTAGATGACTAACCTACACCTACTGTGACCTCCAATACCATGGGCTATAATTGGGAAATGGGAAATTCAGGAATTAATTATAAAAAATATAGGTGCTGATTAGGCCTACTACTTCACTACAGTGCCTATTGTATTTGGTGGATGCCAAAAGTCATCTGAGGTCAACCGAGCTCAATTTCCACAAATTCTGTAAACACCAGGAACAAAAAAGACCAACCGAACCTATTTGGTATGCGGGATTCAATACCACTTTTCAGCCCCAGACCCTTAAATGCCATACCACTTTCAAATTCGTTTCATATTGTTTCTAAGTTAATAACCAGTGTTCATGATTACTGTTTTGCACATACCGTGTGGTAATGGCAAACATAGGTCTGTATTTGGTATGAGCGTCTGCACCATTGGTGCTCTTGTTCCAAACATGTGAAGCAAATTTAAATGGTCGAGAGACGAGGAGCACGATTCGTCAATAATACAAACGCGTACCTGGCACAGTCATTCGGATTATGTCTGACATTCAATGGCAACCTTCACACTTCAGAAGACAAATCAACAGATTGTCTTCACTGCAAACGCAATCAATGGTAAAACTGCTATTCTTATTCCATGCTACATTCAGACACTGACTCGAACAACTACACAGTTCGAGCCAAGTTTATTAAACCTTGCTGCAAAACGGACAATTACAAGTATAGCTTCTAAGACGAGAAAATGGGCCTCTTCCTCCCCCAGAACACGGACCACCCAACCTGGATCCACCCTGGACCAAGCTACCCATATATCAGGAAAGACGTTCAACAAAAAGTGTCACCAGAGCTTCATCTTAAGCTTTACCCTTGATCTTTAATATTCTTTAAATCCTCAATATATTCTGTGGGGAATCTGTGTTCTTCTGCTCCAGCGATAGCAACTGACTTGGGAAGGGCCGATGGCAAGGACGGTGTGCAAGGGTGTGATACCTTGTACGTTCTACACATCAGGGATATTCCCTCGTCTTAGTCTACATAAATATCAAATGGCTCATGGAAATGGTCTACAACATGTTCTTGGCTGTAAATGAGAAATGTTTTGAGAACAGGGTCAAAATCGTTCGAAACCAATAGAGCAGTAAGCATGTTATTGAGGTGGGGCATGTGACCACTACAAGTTGGGATAGTATGACACCAATTCTTGTCATTTATGAGTCTTATCGGCGATTTAATTGGTCATCAGCATGTGTGTCTATGATGCAAAAATATCAATGAATACTTGACCTGAAGGTTCCAAATATGTACAAGAAGTATTATTTCAGGTGGCTATCGAATGTCATTTGAGGTCGGTATTAGTCAAAATTTGAAAACATAAGTCTATGCTGCTACAGATATCATACTTAGCATGTAGAATCTCCCATCCAGAACTTAAGGTAATTTGAGGTCGAAAGAAACCGGTAAATGCATAAATTTGGCAATGAATATGTACACAATTGTGTATGTTGTTTTACCGCATGGAACACGTGCAACCATATTGTTCTGCTGTGGCGTGGGCTAATTAAAGGTCAACATAGGTGAAATGTAACAACATTGTAAATGCAATAACTTATCGAAATAAATGTAAACAAATGTTGCCTCACCATGAGAAGCACAAGATACATACTTTTTGCTGGTGTGAGCTATTATATTGGTGCGGCATCTATGACTCTATCTGTCTATAACTCTATTTGTCAACCATTGGTCAAAATGATCCTATATGCACATGATGCTGGATGCTGGATTTCTATCGAACTTGGACGCAATGATTTTTCGGTCAAAGGTCATCTAGGAGTCATTAGAGGTCATTGTTGAAAACGCTTCTCCTACAGAATCAATGGTAGTGTTGCGGGTTTGTCATAATAATTCTTTGGTAGTGTTTCCTTCGTAGTGTTCAGGGATTTGGGGTCAAAGGTCATATATGGGTCATTTTGGGTCATTTATGAAAATACTCAAATGCGTCTTCTACAGATTCTATGGTACAGTGTTGAGGGGTTGTCATAATAATACTTTGGTAGAGCTTCCATTTGGAGTGTTCAGGAATTTAAGGTCAACAGTAATTTTGGTAATTTTATGAAAACACTAAAAATGCTTCTTCTTCAACATATTCTGTGGTACAGTGTTGAAGTTTTGTCATTATAAAACTTTGATCGTGCTTCCTTCATGGTGTTTAACAATTTTGGGTCAAATGTCATTTACTGGCAATTTATGGAAAACACTCAAAATGCTTTTTCTCCAACATATTCTATGGTACAGTGTTGATGGTTTGTCATATTAATACTTTGGTAGTGCTTTCTTCAAGGTGTTCAGGAAGTTGTGGTCAAGGTCATTGTGGGTCATTTTATATAAAAAAGCTCCTTCTACAGATTCTATGGAATATTGGAACATAATGATTCTTAGGTAGTGCTTCCTTCGGGGTTTTATGTGTCATTTGGATGAATTTATGAAAACACCAAAAATGTTCCTTCCTCTAGATATTCTATGATAAAGTGCTGAGGGTTCGTGATAATGATACTTCGGTGAGGCTTCCATTTGAAATGTTCATGGATTTGGGGTCAGAGTCATCTAGGTGTTATTTGGGGTCATTAAATGGAAACAGTAAACGTTTACTTGCTACTGTATATGATGATGGATTTTGATGAAACCTGGACTCGGTCATGAGACGAGGTCAACAGGGGTAAAATCTCGAAAACATTGCTAACACAAGAAGTATACAAGTACAATACAATCACTGCTGTAGCTAGTAGTGTTATAATTAGCATGTTGGTTTTCCATTTGAAGCACAGGAAAACTATACTGTTTTGTGTTGGTTTAAGCTTGGTCAACAGTGGCCAACACTTTAAATCGTTGTTAACACACCTTCACAAGTAGGCTACTGCTGTAGTAGTGTTTGTTATATATAACAGGTTGATTTCCATTGGGAGAACGAGAAAGCTAGTTTCCAGTTGTATTCAAGCTAGGGTCAAAGCTTGAAACCTCGTTAGCACAACATCAAGTATATGACAAGCTTACCTGTCTAGGGATGGCAGCTCCTTAATGTCTGCATACCACACCATACCCCACGTGACATCTCCAGGAGAAGTCTCAATGGTTGCACCAACGAATTCTTTGTGACCGGTGGGAACTTTTTGGACGAAACTCAATTTGAAATTCTACGAGAAGAGAATTGCAAGTATACTACTAATTCGATTTTGGGATATTGTTATTAAATGAACAAAATATAACAATACTTACTATGTTGTATGAGGGTTTTGTAGATTAAACCAGGGACGTAGCCAGCTCTGTCGGTGTAGGTGGACAGAGCCACAAAATATTCCCCGCCAACTCCTCTCATTTTTCTCGTTTCACTGATAAAATTCCCGCTAAAATCTTCCTTTTCTCTCGTTTTCTCCCCGGTATTTTTCATCTCTCAATTTTTCCCATTTTCTTTCCGGCCTTTTTCCTTCAATTTTCCGGCTAACTGTTCCTGGGTGTGCAATTCGATCACCAACCCACCCCCAGCTATGCCACTGGATTCAACCCAATCTACTTGTGGATGTACCATGTACTGGCATAGGGGAATAATTTAGGTTTAAGAATTTTGACATATAATTTAGAGAAAAAGCATTTCCCATTACACTGCCATCACCAACTAAACTTTTACTCCTAACTCAAAATCTACACTTCTGATATAAGAAAACAACTGGTGGGCAAACTGGTGTGATCCATTTATTTCGACCACAAACGAATTTCACATCACAGGATGAATAATCGTGTATATGTTAAATGTTCATATCCATTGAACTAACCAATGGTGAAAAATTTCAGGTGAGGGAAAGGACCTTTAAGACCAATGATATGCAGAACAAAAAACATGTTAAAAAAGGTTTTCATACGTCCTGTTCATGCAAAAGCGATCAAGAATGTGATCATGATCGAACTGACTGTCCCTACAGAGGAGAACCTATCCAATTCATATACCCGGAGGAAGTGTAAAATAATACCAACAGCTAATAGCTGAATGTGAAAGTAGAGGATGGTCTGTGTATTACTTCCCAATCGAAGTGAAGGATTCTATAACACCATATGAGTATCAATATCTCTGAGCAAGTGCGACGCATCCCTAGGGATGGCATCATTTGTGTGGTAGGGGCAAGCCTCATGATAATTGTGATCCAATAAAGTAGACAATTTTGTGGTGTAGGAGTCCAAAATATCACATTTCACAATGCTACATTGTCCGATTTAGATTCCTGAAACTCAGACCTTTCCATACACATTATTAGTTTGCTGGGGGCTTATAATGTTTAGTGCATTTATTTCGTCAATTTTCCTTATACTTCCTATATGGTTCCATGTTCTCAGCTCCGTGTCCTCTTCTCTCTCGCCCAAGGACTTAGTCAACATAATTATTCATATAATTAATTGGCATTATTGGATGGACGTACATGTGTTTGGTATTGAATTAAAGAGGAATAAATAGGCTTTATATCAGGCCTATAATGAAATGTGGACTAAACGTTACCTTAAGTTTCCCAATGCCGATTTTCTTAGCAGACGGTACCGAGCAATGGATTCTTTGCGTGGACGTGTTTGATTCGTAAGCGAAATAGAGGAAGTAACCTTCTGACTGGTTTATGGATTCTGGAACTCCGCTAGCCACCCCTTGTTCCTGTGTAGTGTAAGTATTCATTATTCAGCTATTCGTTTTATCACAAGTAACGCACTGAGCAAATGTATACAGATTCGAAAAGGACTGTGGATCGAGGTAGACTGAACATGGTGTGGTTTGGGAGAACGGGTTACCCACAGGAAGGAATGGTAAAGATTGATTGTCCCTTACTCATCGAGGAACCCGGATGTTATGTGATCATGGACAAACACAGGTGAAAGCTCAACTTCTCCTCTTGGATAGTGTTCAGAGGGTAACGAGGCAGAGGTGTGACTATTACATACCCATCCTGCTCCCAGGACCGGCGAACGCCATTTGACGTCCCCACCCGACGGACGTAAGTGCAACTCTCAGCCTTTAGCCACTTTCTTAAATGCTGAGAGAGGTGTAGCAACCTTTTCTTCACTACTGTAGAACAACCGTGCCGAAACATATCCAATGAACCTAATTACTCAGACTTTAATTGCTTCCCAGTACAACAAAACCAGAGATTGCAAGACCATAAACAACTACAATAAAACTTTTGACGAGCAAGTATCAAGGCATGAGTGGGATTTGAACCAGGGTCCTCTAATGCAAGCGGTCACTCAATCCACTGCACCACACTAACACAAATGCCAAGTTTGTCATACAGCTTCCCCACGTATAGTATATGGACACTATTGCTTTTAGTGCAGTTCCAAGATCATGTATATGTGTTTGTGTCTATCTGTCTCTCTGTCTGTCTGTCTGTGACGCCCCTTGTAAATATGATAAGTGAATGGTACAATGTTGGAACCTTCTCATACTTGGTTGGTGAATTATCCACAGTGATGGTTTCTATGATTTTTGGTGGAGGTCAGAGGTCGTGTGAGATCAACAGAGGTCAAATACTGAAAACCTCGTTAGCAGCCTGACTCGATAGGACAAACTTCATTTGAGGTCCTACTTAGTTTGATTGTTTCTCATAGTTAGTACACGAACCATATTGTTTTAAGTGGTGGTCAAAGATCATCTGAGGGCAACGGAGGTCAAATAACCATTACTTTATCTTGATCAAATATCGTGAACACCATAACTTGATCAACTTCAATTGAGCTTAAGCTTGGTATATGTGTTTACCATAGTTAGTACATGTCACTAGTGTTTTTTTGTGGTATATGTCGTTTGAGGTCAACGACGGTCAAACACTGAAAATCTTGTGAACACCAAAACTTGGTAGGGCAAACTCAAATTTGCTCATACTTGGTAGGCCTATGTGTATTCGTCGAAGTTAGTACATTATTCCCATTGATGTTGGTGGAGATCAAAGTTCACCTGATGTCAACAGATTTCAAACGCTGAAACCTTGTGAACAATATAACTTGAGAAGGCAAACTTCACTGCAGCCCATAATTGGTATATGTGTTCATCACAGTCAGCACGGTCCGTATTGTTTTTAGTGGAGGTCAAATCTCATGTGCGGTCAATAAAGATCAAACACTGAAAACGTTGTAAACACTATCACATGACGAGGCAAACTTCAATCACGTGGGATGCTATGTGTCGATAATCTGTGTTCATCATGAGTTCGTAGTTCATAGATTGTGAATTTGTGAATTGGTGAAAAATGGGAAAGTGAAGAATAATTGAAGGTAATTTGGTATGTCGATGCTTCTGTACAAACCTAGATGGCTAACCTTGTGCCTTCGCTCGGCCTGAGCTAAGTGCAGCATGACAGGAAGAACCGAATAGTTTCCGTTGTGTGTCGTACACTCGAGTTTGGCAATATAGTCCTCTGGAAGACCGTTCTCTTTCGCGCCAGTCAAGCACACTTTCAAATAGGAGGG
>JAODUJ010235868.1:0-10398 GCA_027564615.1 Psolus chitonoides
TCTCTCCCATTTCATAGTCTCGTGTTCATTACAACTAATCGGTCGGCCATGTCTTGAAGCAATACGAGTGACGTTGACCTTCAGATCATAATATTAATATGATATTTATAACTTCCTACGCATATAAGAGCAAATTGATCATACATTGACGTGATTCATTTTCGAGACGTCTGGTTGCGTTGATAAAACTTCCCCTTGAGGTATTGTCCAAACATGGTTGGATAATTATCCTTCATTAAAAAGACTCTGGGTGATTGCGTGAATATTATTATAATTTAATACAGGGTACGATATATCGGTGCCAAGGTTCGTAATGTTACAGTTTAAGATGCATAAGGGACAGTTAAATGGCTGGTTGAGTTTATAACAAGACTAGGAGGGACAAGTTTTCATTCTCTTCTAAAATCAAATGGGCAACGCCAGGTTTTAGTAAAACAGTGGTTAATACTGTGAATATCGTCGACATAACATTTATTTAATTGTAAGCCATGTTCAATATCTTGTAACTCAGGGTTCACTGTGCGAAATTTGATGATACTCACGATTATCTCACTAGTACCCATTTATCACCTGGGTGGAGGGAGGCAATCAAGATAAGATGTTTTGCCTAAAGACACGACGCGGTTGGACCTGGGACTTGAACCGTCGACCTTCGTATCACAAGACTTAGGCCTTACTTTCGAAATGTCATGCATTAACTATTTAGAAAATTAGGTCACACCCCTCACTGCTCTTTTCAAAATAAAACGACGCATATGCATGTCGGTCAAAACAGCGAATATTTTTGGTGAAATTCAACTTTTTCCTCATAGTACTTAATCTGCCTATTTTCGGGCAAAACATAAGTAGCACCCCTAATTTGTGCAAATTGGGAGACTGCTATGATAGTTTTCATTGTCCCCTATACTATTGATAGCCCCCCCCCCCTTCATAGTTGAACCTTGACTTCCTGTGTGTACTCTTTGTATAAACCCTGTACCAGCTAGTGATGCATATGTGATGTCAGCATAGTTCCATGTATGGGACCATTGATATCTCTAGCCAGTATTATGTCAGGGGCCACTAAAGGTTCACCTCTTCGTTTTGAATCATCTGTTGAAATATGTCCCTTGAGTCTCTACAGTGCTATGAGTTGATCTTACGAACTTGAGAATAGATGTACTTTATAGATAAACAGACATTGTATGACGTCATATGGAAGGCAGAATTCCTATAGTAAAAGAGGATTCTGTTGTGATAAACAAATTCCTCAGATATGAATGTTACTTTGTAAGTTTTGACTAAATTACTATAGGGATTCCACAAAATGAAAAACTGGATAGATGATGAGCCAACTACCTGTCTGGTGATGCAAATAACATAAACCCTGTTATCATAATTATTTTACTCAGGCCTTGTACTGGCGCATGGTAGAGGAACTTCCTGCAAAATAATATAGGAATGAGTTTGCACTAGGATGGCTTATAAATCAATCGACGAATAGCAACCACCACCATCATCCGAGCAACCTCTGCGCTCACTCATCACCATCTGTAGCCTAGATACAAGACCTTTGCATTAACGAAGAGTTTCTGAACAGCCCCTGTACCCGACGGGCAGACGTATGCTGCTGACGGCAGACGGGCCTAGATAAGGACCCCCATGGATGTGGATCTAGACGACCCCTAGGACAAATGAGGGCCTAGACGATCCTGAGAGAAAGGACTACGGACTACACCCAGATGAATTGAGGCCGTCCTCATGATTAACTGTCGATAACTTAGATCCATGGGTTACGAGATGTTGTAACTATAGGTCTATTGTTGATATAATGTATTGTCATATTGTAGACTAATGCTTTATGTGTAATGCTACTTTGAGTTACATTGAGTTATTTGTAAATATTACCCATATTACCCTTGAGGTTACCCATACGTTATGACCATCGTGATTTATTTAATGTGATATCCAGTTGTAAAGGCAGGCGACTCTACGCGGAAGACGAACCCCGCTGCCCTTGATTTTATGAATCTCGTGGTAGCGTAAGGTACGTGACTACTACATAAGTATGTGCTACAATAAGTAAAAGTATAATTTTGGTGATGTTTTCATTGTGATTTGCCGCAAATTATTGATGCTGTCAGATTTCAGCCAAACTTTGTTTTACATGGGGATGTTTCAACCTAGCCGTGAAAAAAAGCAAATGGCAATTCTTACGCTAAAAGTAAAATGGCGTCAATCTATATAAGCGTGTGGGATTCCGGACATTTCATTTTAATCAAGACATTGTATGCCTACTCATGAGAAAATTCGAAACTTGAGAACAAATGGTGCAGAGCTCTCATTGGTTATAGTACCTGCACAATTATCTGAATCCACCATAGCATGTATACGTGCAAAGGATCACGTTAGATAATACAATCTGTAAGCTTCTAGTGTTTTCATGTAATTACCCTAAATAACCATTTGATGACCTTTGACCCAAAATCCCTGAGCAACCAATAAGGAGAACCACCTAAGTATCATTATGGCAACAATGCACAGAAAATTTGTAAAAAAAGAAATTACCTGTTCAGTGTTTCCGTAAGATGACCTGAAATAATACCCTAGTGAAGATGATCTCTGAACTTGAAATGCATTTGACATGGTCACTGCAAGTTGTATTATTTTAGTGTTTTCATATGATGACCCCTAAATGAGCTTCGACCAGAAATCCCTGAACATCCGGACAGAATCGTTACCTACTAGGACGAATCCTCAACACTGTTAAATAGAATATGTGGGGTAAGAAGTAATTTTAGTATTTCCATAAATGAATTAAGATGACCCCTACATGACCTTTGCCACTTAATCCATGAAAGCTGAAGCACAACCGAAATTTTATTATTGCAATTTCATCACCGTGCAATAGAATCTGTCAGAGCAGAACTTTTAGTGTTATAAAGTTTCCCGAAATCACCAAGTATAGGACAGGATCACTACCTATGACAAATCCTCAACACTGTTAAAAAATATATGTGGGGTAAGGAATTTTAGTATTTTCATAAATGAATTAAGATGACCTCTAGATGACCTTTGCCAATTAAATCCATGAAAGCACAACCTAAATTGTATTATACAAATTTCATCACCGTACACCATCTGTCAGAGCAGATATTACTGTTATACAATTTCTCGAAATTACCAAATATAAGCTCTGACCTTTAACCCGAAATCCCTGACCACCCCGAAGGAAGCACTACCGAAGTATCAATACGACAAACCTTCACTCAACACTGTACCACATAATCTGTGGGAGAAAAAGCATTTCAGTGTTTTCGTAAAATGACTTATATATGACCTTTTACCAGAAACCCTTGAACACCCCAAAAGAAGCACCACCCAAGTATCAGGAAGACAACACCCAATATTGTACCATTTAATATGTAGGAAAGGTATTTTTAAGTGTTTTCATAAAATACCCAAAATGACTCATAGATGATCTTTGGTGCAAAAAACCATGAAAAACCCGACGGAAGCACTACCAAAGTACACTTATGACAAACACTCAATATTGTACCATATAATATGTAGGAGAAGAAACATTTGAGTGTCCTTAATAAATGAAAATAAAATAAAATGAATTACTCATAGATGACGTTTGATCCATGAATACCCAAAGGCTTTATCTGATATCATTATGACGAACACTCAACACTACCATGCAATCTACTAGAAGAGGAAGTATTTTAAGTATGTTCATAAAATGACACATGAATGTCTTTTTGAAAAAAAATCTATGATCACTATTGATAAGCCATCATTCAATGATCATTTTGTTCATGTGTTATCAAAATCCGTCGAAGTATGTATGCATATCATCGTTTTCAACTATTATTGTCTTATAGACAGGCAGACAGACAGACGGATAAATAGACAGACAGACAGATAGATAGACAGTTTATGCATTTAATGTTGTTGCGCCAGTGAAAGCGTGCGTCATCATTTTCATCCATAGCATAGTGATATTGATCAAGGTGTCATTATATTGACTTAACTTACTCGACGCCTAAACCGTCTAAGGTTGTTTATTTAAGTAATTGGATTACTTTACGAAACGATCCATTATTTTGTCCAAAGTATAGAAGCTGAAATTCTCTCGCAAGCAAGGAGTTGTGCTTCGTGCAAGCTCGGCCAAGGCCAGGCACGAAACTGCGGCGCTACACTTACAATTTTGTCTACCAAATTATCCAATTTATGTCACTTTTAAAGCGACTTTATGTTTCCGTTTTTAAAAGCACTTAATGAATTAGCGTTGCGTAAATTAGTTTTGAGCAATTTGGTATCTTGATCGAAGTTTTTTCAAATTTGTCAACGATGAAACTGATTTTGTGGGTGCAAATCTTGTGGCCTATTGAGTGTCACTACTTCGCTATCCGGTTGTCTGATTGTCGGGAAACTAGTAATGCACCAGTCAGCCTGCCATTCATAGTCAGATTGGTAGCCTATAATTACAAGGAACTGGACCAATCACTTATTTCGTGGGAAGGGCGTTAATTTGCGTTATGTTGGACATTTGTTCTTGGCCAGACAAATGTCAATTTCATGTCAACTAATGAAGGGTATTTTGAATTATATACATTTTCGAAACTAAGTATTTATGATATATCTGATCATCGACTGCATTGCACTCCCGGGGTTCGATATAACCCTGGGGATAGATGTACCATTGTGTTTATTGTATTGACATCATCAGTATGGTTAGCATTACTACTTACGGATATTAATTTGCATAACGGGATGCGATGACTCAAATGGTACGAGAATTTAGGAACTGCTGACTGATGTAGAAGCATGTATACCCATAATATTTTAATTACTGTTGATTGACATTAAAGCATAATATTACATTGTGTTACCTATCCGCGCGCGTCTTGTCGGGATTCAATTAATAAAGTATGTGAGTGTGTATATGCAAGTGGTAGAAATCCACACAATATTCACACTTGTTTAGAGTTACAAGCGTATCGAATCATGTCCATGTTAGAGCATCCAAATAGCAACCAGTAGGTCTGGATTCGAATCCAGGCCGAGTCAATTCGCCAGAAACTTGGTACATACCTGCCCAATGTCGTTTTACTTAGTGCTCAGCGTGAGGCGATCGTATTAGGGCAAACTTAAGTGCTGTAGTATTCTATAGTTGGATGAGTAGTGCCATCGGGACGTGAAAGGCAGTACCACGAATACGTGAAAAATTGTAAAAGAACTAAAAATGAACCATCTGTCCATGTTAAATAGCCAAATCTGGTGGCGAAGTATGAGTTAAGTTGATATGTGTCAGCAGGGACGTAGCTAGGACCTTCTGATATAACCTTCTCATTGTAGGGTCTGAAATTCTAACTGGATAGATAGTTTTAAATGCTAATTTGGATTCCATCCTGGACTGGGGTTTTGATATCCTGGTCACGTTTAACCAATCCAAGACCCAGAATTTTCTTATTTCTTGTCGTCGGGATTCCAATGTGCCTATTCTCTCTATGGCTGATCAAATTCTTCTCCAAGCTGCTTCTCTAAACATTGTTGGTATGGAAATGTCTAGTAATCTTGTCTGGGAACTCTCACATTAGGACTATTGCCTTCAAAGCCTCTAAAAAGTTGGATTTTTGATTTCGTTACTCCAGTTTCTTCTGCTTTACAAGGCCGAACTTCGCTCCTTAATGGAGTGCGGTTGCCATATTTGGGGTGGTGCTTCGATTTCTACACTTAGAGTCCTTGAGCTCCTTTAGAGAAAGGTTATTTGTCTTATCATTGACGAATCTCTCACCGCCACTCTTCCAACTTCGTCTCACGCAGAACAGATACGCAGAACAGGCCAATGCACGCAAATTGTTGGTATCGTACCGTTTTATTTTTGGGTCATGAATGGCCATTTAGAAGAAGTAACACGACTTGAAGAAACAAGCCAAAAAAACTGCACGCAAAGTTTCCTGATCCGAAAACAGTTATTTCTATTTTCATTTTCGTATGAGCAGTAATTTACGAATAGGCTAACAACTGAACAATGATAAATACCCCGGCCCTCACAGAAATAGTTTGATTTATCATATACATTTTTAATTTATTGACTGTGACCGTGGAACGTGATAACGACTTACAATCATTTAAAGTTATCAAGTAACCCTGTAATTCCAGTCCCAGGTTACTTTTATTTGTATCAACCATATACCCGTGATTCTTCATCCGGGGTAGATACCGAGCGCTGGCTAGACAAAATGAGAAGAAAACGTAATTCAATCTTCCAAAAGACAGCCAGTCCACTTCCGATCACATGTTGAACTTGATTATGTTGCGACAGGTAAGTTATATTTGAATCCCTCGTTGTCATCCCGGACAAATCAAGGTGTAATCGTTACAGGTGTATAGGCGCTCCAGGACAGATACTTCCTGTCAATTACAATAGTTATTGAAAGCCGCAAAACTGCCGCAGACAGTTTTTGACAAGTATAACAGAGTTGATTTCTATGAATGTCAAAATATTCTGAGAGAGAATTCAAATCTTGGAAGAAGCCTTCGGCTTGAGGAAGAGGAATGACAGAAAAACTATAAAGATTGGATAATACAGGAATCAAACTGGAAACCTGTTTCCGACGTCTGTCAATTGTCTGACTGACTGTTCTTTAGGGAAATATTTTTGTTTAATATTCAGTGTATCTGATACATTTCAGAGACAGACATAGACGAACATAGGCATATTATGTCTTCAGTCTGCAATTTCTTCAATGTACCTGTTCAGCATAATCTCTGCATTTGTATAGGCCTACATACCAACATGTTATTTTAGCACTCAGTCTGCAGTTAATGATGCCATTTCGGTTATCCTTTGAGCGGTTCACCTCAAACATGTCAAATCAGTATTCGCAAACTTTACAGAATATTTAATATCTGGAAAAACTGTGGTAACATATTTCACACCCTCTTTACAGACGACACTTGTGCCAAAATGGGACAAATCTCTTGCTCCTGAAATGAGAGAATTACTACATAAATCGCCGAAAATATGAAGACCTTTTCATAGTTTGACTCAAAGAAGAAATCATTATTTTACCCCAAAACGACCATCCCTTCTATAGTCTAGTGTCTATACGTCTTGAAAACCAATAGATAGATTGTTCTGACATGTCTGAATTTAACCAACAAGAGAAATATGTCCGTCAATTTGAGAGTGAACGCGCTTTCTAAAAAAGACTGCTCAATTAATAGATCGGCAGTCTGCACTATTTTAAATTTAATGCTGACGATCGCGGTGACAGGGTTTTTCAAATCGATATCCTCTTTACAGCTGGAATCAAAGCTTGAATAGTTGAACTGACCTCGACACCTTATAGTTGAAGAATGTTACTCAGTTATATATGAGAAAGTGTTGAATTTTTCGGGTGACTAGTCTTGAGATATATTTTTATATCTCGTTCATTCAGTGTTTCGTTTTCAAATACTATGTATTACTGTACGTCAATGTTGAGGTATTTATGTAGGACTCTGCGTGGGTCACAGAAAAAAATATGAGGATTACTCTGATTCCGTTTTTGAAGAGGAACTGAAGGCTAAACTTTTGGAAAAATATCGTGTAGAACCATCAAATACAAGTACCTAATCCAAAACCACATTCAAATATCTTGTTTAGTTTTCGAATTATCGATTTTGTTTTTAATTTGACAAGTTGTAGACTTTAAGCAAGTTTATGATGTCATACAGGGACCAAGGAGTGCTTTGTCTTATATATTTTTTACATTTTTTTCCATTATTTTTCACTGAAAGAACAAATTATTTTGAGTAAAACTTTTGAGAGTGATAACTCCATTTATATATTTTGTATTTTAACAATCCAAAATAAAAAACATCAGTAGTCAATTAATGTAAACGGTTGAACTAAAAAACCTGCAACTCGCAGTCCATGTGTTACATCATATACTTGCTTCAAGTGTTAAACTACTCATTATCTAAAAAACCTAGATAACTTGAAAACTAAACAAGATTTTTTATTGCGGGATTCGGTAAAGTACTTGCATTTGATCGCTCTACAATATATCTCGTCGAAAGCTTAGCCTTCAGTTCCGCTTTAAAGACATGCAGTAAGATTGTGGTAATCTAAATTAGAAAGAATATCACAAATATTGTGGTTCACATTCATTTTATACACTAAATTGACATGAATATCACAAATATTGTGGTTTGCACTCATTTTATAAACTAAATTGGAATGAATATCACAAATATTGTGGTTAACATTCATTTTAAAAACTAAATTGAAACAAATATCACAAATATTGTGGTTTGCATTCATTTTATAAACTAAATTGGAAGGAATATCACAAATATTGTGGTTCGCATTTATTTTATGAATTAAATTGGAATGAATATCACAAATATTGTGGTATGCATTCATTTTATATACTAAATTGGAATAAATATCACAAATATTGTGGTTTACATTCATTTCATAAACTAAATTGAAATGAATATCACAAATATTTTGGTTTGCATTCTTTTTAGGCTCCAGAACAACCACATGTGTCAGAAGCTTCACTTTTATTCAATTATAACTTCACTTCAAGGGATTTGAAAATCTATCATTTTAAATTTGAGGGGTCACATAATTATAACTTCACTTCCAAGGATATGAAAATCTATCATTTTAAATTTGAGGGGTTAAATAATTATAACTTCCCTTCAAAGGATATGAAAATCTATCATTTTAAATTTGAGGGGTTAAATAATTATAACTTCACTTCAAAGGATATGAACATCTATCATTTGAAATTTGAGGAGTTAAATAATTATAACTTCACTTCCAAAGGATATGAAAATCTATCATTAGAAATTTGAGGGGTTTATTAATTATAACTTCACTTCCAAGGATATGACAATCTTTCATATGAAGTTTGAGGGGTTAAATAAGTATAACTTCACTTCCAAGGATATGAAAATCTATAGCATTTGAAATTTGAGGGGTTAAATAATTATAACTTGACTTCAAGGATATGAAAATCTATCATTTGGAATTTGAGGGGTTGTGCAGAACTTTTTTTTTCAACTCATTTCAGAGAGGTATAATCTTTGAAATATCCTTGTTGAGAGACACCTTACTGAAGAATATTCGATGCAATCTAGAGGAAATAACTTCACATCATAGATAGGCTACAAGTGAACATAAAGCGAGTAAACAGTTGAACATCTCTTCTCCATCAAAGACGCCAGGTGACGGCAGGGACTACCCTCTACCAGGGAAATGCTACTCTAACTGCCTCTACAAATCTGAAGATGTTGACCAATGCGTGTCCACCCAGGGAAATGCTACTCTAGCGCATTTCCCTGGTCCACCCCACTCACGGGCGGTGCAGCCTTATGTGGTTAGATGAGCAACTCGCTCCAGCCTCCAGCCGGTCGAAGCCATGCCATCCACTCACGCCACCAGGTTCCAGAACCATCTCCACTAGTGATGCCAGGACCTTCACCACACTGCAGTAAATGTCTAGAACAATCAACCAAAAGCGTAGTTGGTGAACAACTGTGACACCATCTGTGACAACGTAGTTCTTCAAGAGTCGGTTCATCAGCATAGTTGTTGTGAACGCCATATAATGTTCTTCTAAGCTAATGTGAACCACTGGTGGGCACACGTGGACTTCTTTCAATGTGCCTTGCAGCATATATCTGATATGGAGTTTCGTCGTTCCTCGTGGGCTATTGTTTACTTTAGTTTGTTATCCAAACACGACAAATGAGCCTATTCGTAAGCTGTCCATCAGAATATTAGAGTATTCGTTCTTATTCTGGAATAATGAAATGTTTGCTATCCACATACTCATTGAGCTCCTTTAAATAACCAACGATCTTTTATGTGCAATTTTGAGAAACATCACGACTCACTATAATAAGCTCCGCTGATGACGTCATTTGGTCACGATGTGGAACATTGAATAATATATTTATATAGAACAACAGCTCTATAAAATCCATTATTACCTCACAACATCTCAATGTGCAGAAACATGGGTGTACGTGACTGTAATTATTTATGTCAGGAAGCAATCCATGGAGGCATAAACTAGGCTTTGTCCTTGCAGGTCTCTCCCTCATATAAACATTGATTTTTTTCTGGAAACGTGCAAACCTTGTCTTGATATGAATCATGATAATGCAGACCTACACAACCCCGTAACAATTCCTAAACTTATTTATTTCACTAACAGAATGTCGAGGTATTTTGTCAGAAATGGAAGGACGAAGCTTCAAGGATGGGTGTATTTCTTCCTTGGGTCGAACAGAACAAATTAGATTTATAACATTAGGATGAGATTCAAATTTGTTTATACAAAGAAGTGTCACGGTAGTGAGAAAATAACAGACTAGTTGTATATAAACAAATAGAGTAGCACGAGA
>JAODUJ010235979.1:0-10395 GCA_027564615.1 Psolus chitonoides
CATGGGACCCCACCCGGCGGCCATTTTGGATTTATTTCTTTAAACTTTTTTACTGTACTTACAAAATTTTGTTAAAGCACAGTTCCTCTGCTTGAGTGGGTGCAATGTGTGTAACACTGCAAATGAACAGGCCAAGGAGTATAATCTTGTTTGAAATTGCTCTGCTAAAGGTACATATGGTATGAGCTTCTGCTCTGGTTTCCACTTGCCCGATCGGGCACAGTTAGTACCATTTCTGCTTGCCCGAATCTGCCCGAAAACTTCCGCAAGAATGTGCAGAATAAAAACTATCACACTCACTTAAAAAAATCTACCATGGCAATTGGATGAGTTCTCAAACCGACGTGCAGCGCAGTGTAGCCAATGAATGAAACAATATGAAATTCAATACAGAAACAATCAATTGTATTGTATGATCGAAAGTACAACATGACTAAAAAAAATAGTTGTGTTTCCGGTAACCCGACCGACCGTATTTTTTCCCGCCGAAATCGCTGACTCTAGAAATTTCATTGACAGAAATCATTCCCGCCGAAATTAGCGACTCCAAATGTTTTATTGGCAGATTCATTTTCGCCGAAATCAGCGACTCTGAATGTTTATGTATTGACATTTCACTCAAAGATCTAAATGTGAATGACGCTCCTCAGGGCTTTAGGTAGGATTGTGCTCGTGGGCCGTGATTTGTAGAAACCAGGGTGTTCTACTTGTTGACATCTTTGCGCATTAGCATTGGGTCAATGGCCAACTCAGGCGAATATGGGCCGTGTTTTTTAGTGGTTAGGCCGTGCAAAACACGGCCGCACGGCCGGCTACATAAAGCCCTGACGCTCCTGGTTCGGATTGTGCACGATTCCTAATGTTAGTCTGAGGAGGGACCAACCAAGGTCAACATAATAAATTTTCTCAAATTGTAAAATTAAATTCATCATCAGTGTTCCTCTTTTGTATTGTTGCTAGTTCAACATCTACATGCGGCGGACGTGAGAGAAACTCCCAACCCATAGCCACTTTTCTGAAATGCTGAGAGAGTGGTAACAACCTATCCATCATCACTGTAGAACAGCTGTGCCAAAACTAAATGAACCTATTTTTCTGAAGTAATTTCTTCCAACTACAACGTAGTTGCTTTCGTCGAGTGCTGCTTGGAGTCAAGCCGGTTGCGGTCGCCATGTTTGGGGTTCATGGCTATAAAACGTCCCCCACAAATACAGAGACGCCCTCATAGGATATTGACAAAGGGAAATAATGAAATAATAGTGCTTTTGAAATGTTAGGTTGTCTGGTACAAATTTTAGTTTCTCCGACGATCAAACAACCTTTAAATTCGAGCCCTGCCACATGCAAAGTGATTTCAGTCGATAAAGACGGTGTCAATACCATTTTTGCGCAATGCTAAACTGGTGATGGGCCAGTAAAATAAAATCATAAAATAAAATTATTCTCCGACCTACCTACCCTATTTTCCAAAATTATGTTACCGGAAACACAACAATTTTTTGTTTAGGCCTAATTGTAGTTGACATATTTGTTGGTTGCAGTCCCGTCAGCTGTTATGCAGTGTTACCAGGAGTTCGATATGTTTTCAGGTTAGATGTGGCCTAAGTATTGTTTTAGTGAATATTTTTAAACTAATCTCTGAAAAATCTGCTTTTTTATTCAGATTAGGGCTCGAATTCTATACATGTCTTCCTAGTTTCCTCCGCCTCAAATTGCGAATGGCGTGCTATTAAGCTTTAAATGAGAAAAACTAGATCTGGAGTGAATTTGTTCAATGAGAATACCTAACATTTCTTCACACGGCTGTCATGCATTACAGTGGCTGTTAGACATCTGCAGTCCGACACGGTATGCAACAATCCTAGACTGATTATTTCCTGAATTGGCTACAGCGGATGGGATCTGTTTTTATATCAAACAATATAAACGTGGGTCTTAGCGACAGACGTCCGTCTTTTTCGCTTCTTGTTTTGTCATCTTTGTGTGGTAATGGTAAGACATCCAGGGGTTAAAGTCCATGTCTCCCACTTGCAATTAGATATTATACTGTAGATGATTAATAATTTGAACACACCAGATCCTTGTAGTGCAAACAAAAAGTGTTGCCAAGGATGCCAAGTACCACATAAATAGGATATTATGAAGTTATCAATCTGTATGTTTCTAATGTTTCTACTAAGTAGGGGCTGACGGGTGATGTTGGAAGGGGGGTGGGGGAGGGGTGGTGATGCGAGGTGACATCGCTAAATATGCGCTCCCAGCCCTTGTAGAAGCGGTTAGGAGTGACAACGATGCAAGGTAATGCACCGACTTCCGTTGACCACCCAGACAAAGATGAAGGCAAGCCTTACATTAAGCGGGCAAGGACCAGGAGCCAGTCCGATCCACTTTTGGCGGCTGGTCCTGTGGATTTTGTCAGAACCAGGAGCAATTTTTCCAAGACCAGGAGCGATTTTTTGACTCACTATAACCTCAGTTTTGGATGTAAAAAGTTGGGGAAATGACCAGGCACTGTGTAAGAAAATTGGATGTCGCCTGGCTGTATATTTTGGAAGCAAAGCAGGCCTTAAATCTCGAGGACTATGGAGTAAAAATCGCCTGGCGCCCGTCTTATGTAAGGCTTGGATGATGGCTCACGTTTAGTGCCGACACCCTTAATAGAAACGTGAGGGGGGACGATTTAACAGATGACCAATGCAGTGTGTATGGCCTGAAGCTCTCTCATCGAATTTAGTTCCGGTACCTCAGGAAAACATTTTCATGGGCCACAAAACTTGCGTTTGTCAAGCCGTCACCCCTCTTGCCTCTCAGTAGACATGGTCCAGTCAGGTCGATGGTCAGGTCGACATATCATCCATTAAATGGGGGGTACAAAATTGCAGTGACGAAACACAGAATTTACCAGGTTGCCTGAATTATGATCATCATGGGTGTTGACAACAGGGAGGGGGAAATTTAGATAATGTGCACTCTAAAAACAAAAGAGTGAGAATTCACTCTCCAAAGAGTGCATCCAGCGATCCCTTTGTCGAGCAAAATTTCACTCCAAGTAGAGTGATAGGTCATTCCAATTGATTGGAATTCACACCTAATAAGAGTGATATTTCACTCAATTGGCATGCAATATCACTCTACAAGGAGTGGAATTCCGCTCCTCCCTTGGCTCTTGATAAACCCTGGCTCTTAATAAACCCTGTGAACTAGGGGCTAGTTAGAAAAATAGCCCCTGGTTTGACTTCCTCAAACCTTGCAGATCACATTTAGATGTGTTGGCGATTAAATTGAGATCTGAAAGACCGGCACCCATGATCAGATCTGGTGTGCAGAAAGGACCTGAACAGTGACGAAATGTGTTTGGTCGTTCATATTTGATCATGTCATTAAAACGAGGGCAAGTCGTTGTCTTGTCATGGAAAGCACATTTTGCTGACAGTATCACACAGATGGTTTCCTTCCTATGATGGTTATATTGTCAGAATACCAAAATACAATTGTGATAAAAATATTTCTTGCATCACAAAATACAGATGGTTTTAAAGGAACATGTCATGGAACATGAACATGTCATGGACTCCTTCATTACAAGCCGGAGGTATCTGACTGAGGAAGTAACTTAGAAGAGAAAAATTAGGGCCTTTTCACACATGAACCAGTATAGAACCAAGCTTGGATCCTGGCTACATGAGAAACCAGATCATTTTGCTGTGTAAACGCGGTTCTCTCCGAGCCGAGTGCCTGGCCCTAGTTGAGTATATAGGGTAATGCTCCAGCTGAAACCGAGACCACCCACAGCACAGTTTAGCACAGTGAATTTTGCGGTGTGAAAGAGGGTCAGTTCCAGTCTCTGTGATTTTCACAGTGATAATTTGAAAATGACTTAGTTCTAAGTTCAATCATAGACGTAGGAGTCGGGGGGCTGGGGGGGGAATCAAATATTTGCGATAAAATTCGGGCAATATGGTGAGAATTTTTCGGGCCCCCACTGAACGAAAAAAAATGAGCGCGCGTAGCGCGCGAAAATTTTCGGTTATACTCTTCGGGCAAGTCGTTCTTTTCGGGCGCCTACTGAAAAAAAAGGTTATTGCGCGCGGAGCGAGAAAATTTAGGTAATATTTTCCATGCAAGTCTTTTTTTCCAGGCACGTACTGAAAGAAAAAAAACTTATCGCGCGGAGCGCGGAAAATTTTGGGTGTATTTTTCGGGCAAGTCGTTTTTTTCGGGCACGTACTGAAAGAAAAGAAAATGAGCGCGCGGAGCGCGAAAAATGTTGGGTAAATTTTTCGGGCAGGTCGTTACAGCCCCCCCCCCCCCCCCCAAATCAAATTGGGCTCCTACGCCTATGCCAATGTCCAATGTTCATTATGTCCAAGTTTCACTAAAATCCATCGAAGTAAGTGCACAATAGGATCAATTAAAGGAAATTATTCTTCACCAGGATTTGACCCCTAAGATGACCTTTGACCCCATGTTCCAGAACACCCCGAAAGAAGCACCTCCCAGGGAACATTATTACCAACTATCAAGAATGTGCTACCCTCAGGAAGGAAGGTTGTCAGACAATGGCTTGTAATGACCCCTGAATAATCTTTGACTCAAATTTCCCGAGAGTAAAAAGTGGCCCAATGTCCGATGTTCATTGTGTCCTAGTTTCACCGAAATCCATTGAAGTATGTGTGCTATAGGATCAATTGACGGAAAATTATTTGTTACAAAGATTTGAACCTCAATATGACATTTGACCCCAAATCCCTGAAAGAAGCACCTCACAAGGAACGTTATGACCAATTAGCAAGAACGTGCTACGTTCGGGGAAGGAGGAGATTCGTCACCTTTCAGAGGTTTCCATATAATGGTTTATAACGACCCTCAACTGACCTTTGACCTACATTTCCTGAGGGTAAAAAATAGCCCGATGTCAAATGTTCCTTGTGTCCATTGAAGTTCATGTGCGCTGTAGGTGAGGATAAAATGTGAACAGATGTAGCGAGAGGGCGAGAGCGACAGGTGAACGAGAGCGCGAGAGCGTGCGAAAGAGATGGAGATGGATAGACAGACCGACAGAACAAAAACAATAGGGATCATGTACTCATTATTGGAAACATACATACCAAGTATGAACTTGATCCAATCAGGCATGGTCGACTTAGCGTGTTTAAAAGCAAAAGGTACCAAAAAAAACCAAATTTCATAACAGTTCTATTTTCGGCCTACAATGAGCTTAGACCTCCGGTCAAAATCAATAGTGTCCCAGTACTCATCATGACAAACATACACACCGAGTTTCAAGTTGATCAGACCAGGCATGGTTGACTTAAAGTGTTTACAAGGTTTTTAGAGTTAGACCTCTGTTGACCTCTGACCTCTCCCAAAAACAATAGGGATCATGTACTTATGATGGGGAACACACATATCCAGTATGAACTTGATCCAACCAGGCATGTTCGACTTATCGTGTTTACAAGCAAAGTGTCACACACATACACACACACACACGCGTACATAGGCCTACATACATTCGCCAGCATGACTGCATATATTCTTTGATGCTACATCAAGGAATGAAAGAAACATATGATTGAAAAAGTTAGTGTTATGTTGTATTGACAACCCAATTTTTCGCGCGGTCCTCGTGCAGTAATGTTGACTCGTTTCTCCATTTTTTCCATGTAACGTCACTTGTGCTGAAGATAATAATAACAATCGTTGATTTATTTGTGGCATTGTCTCTGTACTGCATCAGGAGCTCCATTGAATCGACTGGCTACTGGCGTGTGGGTTACACATTTGTAACAGAGTATAATCAATCATTAGCCGCATTTCCAACAGTATTTCAATTCCAAATCCGAAAAACCTGAGCCTGGGGCTCTGTACCAAGTATGAGACCAGTAAGTGCTGGAATTGATTGTGGTTTACATTCTCACTTCTCAGTTTGAAAAATATAATATAGAGAGACCTAAATTAGGAAATATTTTTCGCCCTCTACCATTCCTGGCTGTCAGATACCAGGAAATCACAACTAATGGAAAAAAATCCAAATTCCCTGGGGGTGGACCCCGTCAAAAGCCCCACGTCTTCAGCGCTTCGCTGTCTGTTTTGGCTGCCACTAGTAACTGACCCTTCTTATGTCCCTGATGGGTACCTGCCCCCATTTTGGGCCCCCTCCCGATGATCCCGCTATCGTGTGAGAAATATTTTTCACTGTGCACCATTTCTGACTGGCATATGCTGGAAAATCGTATCCAATGAAACCCAATTTTTCAAAGTGTCCTGGGGAGGACCCCAGACCCCCCGTCAAAGGCTTCACTTCTTCGGCGCTCGCATGTTCGGGTTTCGTTTTATGTTCTTGCTGCCTCTGGTACCGTAATTGACCTTTCCCATGTCACTGGCGGGCAGCGGCACGGAAGCACGGGGAAGCAGGGCAGCTATGTGCCCCTCCCTTTTTCTTTTTTCAAAGATCACTAGGTAATACATGAATTAGGGCCATCAAACTACCGTGACTCAGAAATAATCATAAATTGTGTACCATCATATAGGCCTACACAGTAACATCGTGGGATATTCATCTAACCTTTCGTCTATTATACTAGCGAAGACATTCACCTTTTACAGTGTTTGATACATCAATAGAAAGAAAACAGAAATATATTCCTGACACCGTTTGAACCCAAGGTGTAGTCTATCGATAAGTGTGCTAATACCCGAAACAAGCTTTCGTTTTAGGGTGATTTTCCAATATAGAGAACTTCCGGGAAAGTTGTTTTCAAAAGCTTTCAATATGACATGTTGATTGTACAATAGGCTATGTTTTATTTTTCATCAAATATATGTCGACTGAGTTGACGTCACTAGCGGATCCGAAGGGGGCCAACGGGGGTAATCCCCCCCCCCCTCAAGATAGCCTATGCCAAAAAATTGACTCCCATTTGTCAAAGCATCTAATCCGTTCGTATATAGGCCTACTTGGCTGCTCGGCAGGCAAGCCACCAGGCCTATCGTTGTGCTAGAGCTGATGTGACTTGCGCCAAATGTACCTTTCGTAACTCGAAGATCGGTCATTGAAAATCTTCTTTTTTTGCGTGCTTCGCGCACAGTACCGTTTCTTTTGTCTGTTCCGTAATGTGGTGTCACTTTTGTGTCATTTAAAACCCAGTGGTGTTTCGTCATTCTTACATGTCATTTTGTATTATTTGTAACGAATTGCAGTTATAACCCGAACTTCGGCATGATAACGATTTTTTTCGCGTGCAGTAGCCCTCTCGTGTATTTCTCCATGGCTTAAAATGTCACGTGGCATTATTTGTGCCGAATATGCCGCTTATAACCATTTTTTCGTGCGTAGCAGTGCTCATTTCTTCCATTATTCTGTCTTATGTCGAGATCAGACCGACGGACATGATAATTTCCAGATGTTTTTGCGCCCTTCGCGCGCACTTATCTGTTGTAAGTGTCAACTTCATCTACGTTGGTGCCCCTCAATCTCAGACACTTGATGGCATCGCTCGCAGTAGCGTTTCTTTTGTCTGTTTCGTCATGTGGTGTCACTTTCGTATCATTTAAATCTCGGTAGTGTTTCGTCATTCTTACAGTCATGTCATTTGGTGTTATTTGTAACGACTTGCAGTTATAACCCAAACTTCGGCATAACGATTTTTTCGCGTGCAGTAGTCCTCGCGTGTGTTTCTCCGTGGCTTAAAATGTCACGCGGCATTATTTGTGCCGCATATGCCGCTTATAAACATTTCGCGCACAGTAGTGTTCATTCCTTCCATTTTCTGTCTTATGTCAAGATCGGACCGACGGACATGATAATTCCCCGATTTTTTATAGTTTAGGCGTCAAATTCATTTCCGTTGGTGCCCCTCAATCCCAGACACCTGGTGGCAACACTGACAAACATCGTGTTATTAAATACTTTTCCAAGAGTGGTGTTGGAAAATTGAGCTTCTAAATTCAGAGGCGATAGACGGTATATCAGACTGTCTGTAAATATTTAACATGACACACTTTTGCATGTAGACACCGATCAAGTTCCATATTTTTTTCAACAAATGAATCATTCTATTGACAAACTATAGCACCATTTTGCATCTAAGCACCCTTAATTATACCAAGATTTTTCAAATTTCTCAAAGGGGTGGGGAAAACCCCCCTCTTAAACCATTACCCCATGACACAGATTAATAGCCAATTTTTGGCCCCTTCCATACAGCCACCCTGAATCCGCCAGTGGTTGACGTTAATACCTCCACACCTAGGAACACCAACATCTTCTGCCATGAAAATATTTAGGAAGTAGCGGGCGCGGATTTAGGACCGGAGAGCGCAGTCGGTGTGCGTCCCCCAAAATTCCAATGGCAAAATTCCGGTAACGGTCATTATGGTTTGAATTACACAACAAAAAGTGAATATTAGACAGACGAACCTAAAAAATAGAAAATTCTTGAACATAAATTTATTTGAAAGATTGCAAAATATAGCACCATTTTGCATATGATGACTTTCAATTATTCAAACATTTCTCAAATTGGAGGACACCCAGGACGGCTTTCGCGACATCTCCAGCCGCCCCTAAAAAGTGCACGTTGTAAAGGGCTGCCCCGCCGATCCAAGTTGCTTCCGGCGCCCCTGCTGGCGGGATACCCCCTTGGACCAGGCAAATGCTACAATTTCCGGCATGGACTCCCTCTCGATGATCCCGCACCGTTGCCTCCCCTATTTTGGAATCCTGGGTACGGCCCTGGAAACATGCATACAAACATGCATGCGCGATACATGGGTATACATTGATGAAAAGGCGAGCAGAACAGAAAAGACCATAACTGATACCGCGGATGTGGAAATAGTTTAGGACGTATTGGACAGTTTGGGCGTTGAGATATGCAGCTCCGTGAATTCCCTCTTGCTTCCACAGTACATAAGTGGCTGTTTTTCTCAACTGATAATTCTATAATAAAAAAGAATTCACTGATAAAAATCATAAATCCAAATATGAAGTAAGGCATAACTTTCTGTAGGCAACCTGTATCCATGACGTCATGGGAATTACGCACGAAAGTGTTTGTCAGTTACTTTGACGTCAATCATTTATCTGTCCACTTTAAAGTGATTATATGTGTAGCCTACGTCATAGTACAGAACTTTGAACACAATGATTATTGAATGATGGGCCATTCATTTGTGGGCTCCAAGAATTTTAGGTCGTCAATGAGACATCGGAGGACATTATCTGGAAACACGGCCTATCGATGGAACCGCCCGTCTTCCCTCCTCCCCAGGTACGTCAGTGCACTGCCCCTTTAATATTCGCATTAAGCGATGAATTTGTTCATTGAACAGAGTCAATTAGTATATCAAGCTAACTGAATGATCCCAAAGTACAATGACACCCCAATAACGCATAATTATTCAACATCTTAATTAGTCAATTACCAGTAATGAATATTATTATTATTATAACCAATACGTTTTGATTAGGTCAACTATAGCAAAGTCCCTTCGTGATAGAAATATTCTCTTGAAGGGAACCCGCTTTTATACAGGTGTTTCAGGGGCGGAGCGTTTCCGCGATTGAGCCTATTGAGGCTAACATATTTTGAACCTAATAATTTGGTAACCCCCATGATAATACTGTTAAACGCTACCCGTCCCCCATGGTTCTCAAGGCAAAGCAATGCACTGGGGGTCCTACCCACCCACACACCGAAATGAAGTCACTGCGCGCGAAAAGGGTACAACTTTCAAGT
The DNA here is from genome assembly GCA_027564615.1 of Psolus chitonoides. Taxonomy (NCBI): domain Eukaryota; kingdom Metazoa; phylum Echinodermata; class Holothuroidea; order Dendrochirotida; family Psolidae; genus Psolus; species Psolus chitonoides. Next base: position 9,744 of record JAODUJ010235979.1, read on the forward strand.
TTTACGTCTGCTATTCGGAATATGAACAGTAAGTGAATAACACTGGTACCTACTAAAAATTGCACAAAATATGTTTTTGCTGGTCCCGAAGAGAACAAGCCTCTTTGTACGTTACTCACTGACTCTGTCACTCCGTCACGCCACTTTGGTAAATAAGCAGCAATTTGTCGGAATCTCGTCGGGGGGGGGGGGTATTATTCGGCCCCCATTGGATGCGCCAACAGCGTCATTAGCCTACTTATGTTATTGTTACGCTCTTCAACGAACTCACCGAGTAGTTTTTTTTTACGATGGGTTTTGATTTTCCAAGCTGTCGTTTTTGTATGTCAATACATTACCGGTATCTCCAAGATAATCTTGATCGATCTTTGTTTAGATGGCAATGTTTGAACTACTGATATAAAACTAATATAAATTAGTACACGTAAATCAGACACATGATAAGATATAAGCAGTAAAAAATTCTGTCACAGGTTAGTCGAAGTTGCTTTATGAACAATGAAGATGCTACTACCAATAATATATATTATTCTGACTCTTGGGGGAAGCGCCGCTCAAAAGGTATGGTTAAAGTTTTATTATTATTATTATTATTATTATCGCTCTTTCCACAACCCTCCTTGGTTGGTACTTGTATTGTCTGTCCCTCAGA
>JAODUJ010236090.1:0-10394 GCA_027564615.1 Psolus chitonoides
TTAAGACTTAAATGACTGCCCTAGGGCATAGAAAAATGAAGTTATGATTTTTTGAAAACACGCTTTTTGAGGTCCGGAGCTTGCTGAATAGAGTTAAGGAGGACAAGCTGTTGCCCATGTAGCAAGTAGGGCCAATGATTTTCTGTGATCACGGAATTTGCCACTAAATCGCGGAATTTAGCATTTTTCGCGGAATTTTCCCCGCAATTTCCGAAATTTGAAAAAAATATTTAAAAAATGTTTTGGTTGAAATCAGTGTTTCTTACACCTTTAAAGTTAAAACTGACTAGTAACAGACAATATAACACCAAACGTTGTCATGGAAGTATCGAAAACAATGAACGAAACTTTTCGCGATTAAAGAATTTGCCGCGAGATCACAGAAAATAACGGATTTTTCTTGGAATTTCACGGAATTTCGCGGAATTTGGAAATGTGATTCCGGAATTTGTATTCTCTTGCAACGGAAAATCATTGGGCCTAAGCAAGCCATCCTTCTTTTCCCAACACCATCAGTATTCAGCAGAGAGACTAGGTCGATAAGGCTGGTGGTGGATCAGAGTGCAGTAGTCCATAGCCAACAACACATATAGCAGTCTCGGAGGACAACCCAGAAGATTGCCCATAATGATCCACAGCAACTGATACACTGTTTTACCCATTTATACACCTGGGTGGAGAGAGGCAATCAAGGCAAAGTGCCTTGTCTAAGGAAACAAGGGAAAATCTAAGCAGGTCTCGGGAGGATCCAAACTCACAATCCCACAATCTATCTAAAGTCTGAACCTCTAACCACTGAGCAATCACAGCCCTGTACTGCTGCATTAGCCCTGTCACACCGAATGCCCGCAACACACCCTCACTCGTTCACGCATGGCTTCGTTACTGTGCTACCAGCCAGATTTTTCTACCATGTGCCCTGGGCACCCACCCAAGCATGAAAGCTGTTAGGTGATCATCGGAAGGTGTAGAGGAAGGAATCAGCTGATACTATAAAGGTCCTGCAAAGCCTGTCACAAAAGTGCGACAATGACATCAAGAGGGTTAAACTGACTACAGACAGACAGATTTTTATTATACCTTACCTGGGATGTATTGGAACCAAGCCAGAAGTGGATATCATGGACAAAACTGCTTCCTGACTGCACCGACTGTAAAATAAGAATAAATAGTTACAAACAGGATCTACCATATAACCCTTAAAGCGGAGTTGCCAGGTGGATTTTTTAAAATTATGAAAAGTATTCACTGAAATAGTGCAGACCATTCAAATCTTCCTTGAAAACCTTTAAATAGTATCTCACTGGGCTGTGACAGCTCGCGACTAGTTGGAGACACAAAATTGTGAGAAAATACACAAATTAGCAGCAATTTTCACTTGGAATCACACTAAATTGGTGTCGCACGAACTCCCGGCGAAATTCGGGCCAAAATTTGCGCGAATGTTTCAGGACATTTGCGCCCGGAATGTCAGATTCTCATTTTTGTCTCCAATCAGTCACAATTTAGTTTCATAGGTCGCCAAACCCTCACAAAGTTGTCCCACATTTCTCGCACTTTCCGACTCACAGAAACTGAATTGAGAAGGTTCGAGACACCCGCGACGACTGACTATTTTGAGAGGAAATTTGTCGCACAAATTTTTTGAACATGTTCAAAATTCCAGCAACACGAGAGCGAGGCCCTGCGACCCACGCGAGGAAATCGAGAACCCCTACGAATGTTTCGAGACATTTTAGAACTCCCTCGCGAATGCCATTAGCAATTTGTGGGCCAACAGTTGCAGCCCAATGAGATACTAGCTTTACAAACTCACTGCAGGTCTAACATCAGGTTCATACATGCAGTATAATTGCCATGAGCATCAATCAATTTTCCAAAGTGAGGAGCAGTGGCAGGTGCAGGCGCAGGATTTCACAAAATGTCAGGGGTGGTGGGGCCAAGTACCCAATTTCCCCGACTGTTGTCCCTTTTCCCCCGATTTTTCCTGACTGAGCCCAGAGTTGGTGGGGCCATGCCCCCCCCAGCCACAATTGGTGCATGCCAGGGCCCAAAGGAAATGTTTGCCCCCCCCTCCCACATTGGTAAAATCATGCCACTGCCTGTATACGTGCAGGGGTGTCGCAAGGTCTTTTAACGTGGGGCAGCCATTTTGAAGTGGGCGGCCATTTCGGGATTTGACAGGGTTTTTAGGCCTAAACAAAATGGACAATGCAGGGATGTGTGCAGAAATTTCCACAGGGAGGGTCCAACATTCAGTGAAATGTAGTGATCGGAGGGTGCGAACACACACAACGCACCACCCCCCTCCCGACAGCCCTGCTATTAGAGGATGCTGAGTAAAGGACAATGCGATGGTTGGGTATACATGAACAGCAGTGGCCCTCCCGACGGCTCTGCTATTAGAGGATGCCGAGTAAAGGACAAGGCTACGGTTGGGTATACATCGACAGCTGTGGCGTTCCCCTCCCTTTGAGAGATTTTTCAATAAGGAAGTGTGCTTAGATGCAAAATGATGCAATATTTTGCCATTTTTTGAGTATATTTATTTTCAATATTTAGCCAATTTTTTCGTTGGCGACGAGCAGAGGTCTGCACACGCCCCTGGTTGCAGCCGATTGGACGCACGATTCTGATTATTGTTTGAGCTCTCCTCAATACTGTAAATAAGGGATAATAGCATCTGTAATGCAGAATGATGATCAACATGGCATTTTAATTGCTGATTCCCTAAACACCTACAAATTTGTCCTTGAGGCTCCTCAAGGTTAATATATTCATATCCACTACTATGATAATAATGGCACACACTGTGTACATGCACTGTTATTACCTAATTGCCAAAGATAACAAATGTCTCAATTGGGTTGGCTAATTTTTAGATACCTGCAGTCTCATTTCACCCATCCTGTTGATTTATGATATTACAGACAACATGGCCTGCCGCATTACATAGCAGAGCAGCAGGTCAGTCCATTGTTGTGTTTAGAATATCAAAGTGTGGTCGTGAATTACGAAATAGCATACTGTCTGTCAGGGTTGCCAGATGGTAGGCATACCTATGTCCAATATTTGAAATTTTCATCACGGCCAAATTCAGCCAAACCAGGTTTTCGCCAGTCTGACCAAAATTTGGCTACAATAAAAAAGTGCCAAAAACACAAGGAAGAATTTAGTGGTATTTTGCAAATATATTTTAACAGCCAAATCACTTTTTGACAGCCACCTGGGAGAAATTTCAAAGGGCAGAGTAGACATCTGGCCATGGAAATTTGACAAGGCCAAAATGGCAACCCTGATGTTGGGACACTGGTGCAAACTCCCACTCTCGGTTCACATACTGTAAATAATGAACCATAGTGGAGTATATTAGCATAGGCATAGATTTTAACAGTTTCAAAGGGTCTCAGTGAGTTCTTCAAATTAGAATCATTAGATGGAATGGCAACTCAAGTTATTGAAGTTAACAACAATCACACTCACTGAGCTTGCAATTGTGAAATCACAATTGATGTGTATGGGTATTTACACTTCATAACCTATATGTATTTGGCACAAAGTCAAGTTCCAATTCTATTTAGCTTCAAATAAATCCTCTATCATTTGTTCACAGAACACACTGCACCCCAAGGGTATTTTGAAAGAAATATTTGTTTACAATACCTCAAACAGTGCATGACTGCAACCAGCTCTAGAGCTAATACCACCACACTGTATACCATTATTGGTTGTCAAAGTTTTCGACTAAAGTTATGAAAGATATAGGCTATATGTATACCCATGGTTCGTTTTGTTTCATCCTATCAAAGTGTGTTGTGTGAATGCTATAATATTGCCTAGCTTACAATACCCGATCCTCCATTACATACAGTACGTGCCCCAATTAGCTTTATCACACAGGCCTACACTCCAGCTAATGTCAATGATTTTCACTCAAACCTGTAGCATACACGAAATGTCATATAAAATATTATTTGCACCAGTGGATTCTTGAAACCTTGATCTTTTTTGTCAAGAAATTTCCCATCATACATCATTTAAATGTCCAACTTGTCTTTAACTGAAAGGTTGACTATCATTACACTGAGTGACAACAAAAGCTATAATCCATTGTCCAATCTTGCTGACGACTTTAATAGTTGCATATCCTGTCTGTGTGAATCAAATTTAAATTGCATGTTCAATGGGAACCATCCAAGGCTTACTTCACTGTACAAGTGTTTCTTCACTGCAAGCTGCAAGTCAAATACATGTAACAGTCTGGTGTGCATTTCTGTGAAGCTAGTATCTCATTGGGCTGCAACAGTTGGCGACCAATTGCGAACGGCAATTGGCGAGGGAGTTCCCAAAATGTTTCGAATAGTTCGCAGGGTTCTCAATTTCCTCGCGTGAGTCGCAGGGCCGCGCTCTCATGTCGCTGGAATTTTGAACATGTTAAAAAAAAAAGCGTGACAAATTTTCTGTCAAAATAGTTAAAGTTCTATTAGGGCTCAAATGATATAACTCTTTCTTGCCAATCCGAAATGCAATATTTTTTCACAACCTCGGACGATGTCCGAGCCAATATTTTTGGGGGGCATTTTTGTCAATTGAAAATAATAAATGTCCCAATAATAATGCTTTCACGTATATTGGATCAAAATGCTTTCAACATCTACTTCTTATCCCTTTGGTTTCTGGGAATATAAATTTTTCTCCAGTGAAAAAGACTAAAATAATAGGACAAAAATGCACCATGAACTTTGGTACAAATCGGTGAATGTTGTATAATATATTTGCAGATGCGATATTGTGCCGATAGTATGAATTATCGGCTGATCCGATCATTGTTTGAGCCCCAGTATGAAGGCTTGATGTAGGCATTCCAGTCTTACTGCACCAGCAGGAGAGAGGTTGTATATAATTAATGTGCAGCTCAATTCATTTAATTTAATTCACTTCCACATAGTGGCCCCTGGTTCCACCCAAATCCCTGGCAACCAGGGGCTACTTGCCACAGAAACTGGCCCCCAAGGGCTTAAGATAAGCAGGAGCCCAGGGCTTTCAGAAACCCATAAATAGCCCCTGACTCTTGATAAAATGCTGTGCACCAGGGGCTACTTTAAAACAAAGCCCCTGGGTTTGACTTTCTAAAACTAATCGCATGCTACTGGTATTAACTGAGACTGTTGTTTCTAGCGAGCAAAACCTGTGCAGTGACATTATAAAGTGATATGCTTTTCTAATATGATGACAATTTTCCAGCACATATTTAGTTATGCTAAAAAAAATATTAGCCCTTGGATCATGCAAAATAGCCCCTGGTGCTTGATGAATATCTGTCAACTAGGGGCTATGCTACTTTTTTAGAAAAAATAGCCCCTGGGATCGACTTTCTTATCTCGAACCCTGCCCCCCCCCCCCCCACTTTTAATGTAAATTTTCTGCAAAAAATCCTGGGTCAAGTTAATTATTGTTTTGAAAAAATACATAGATATAAACTTTACATACTACAATACCAACACAGAACATTTCGATTACAAATAATAAATGGAAGAAAGATATTGTCGAAATAAAAAAATGATGGAAGCATCCTTCCTTTACAAGGAAGAGACAGAATATTCATTTTCATCAAAGACCAATAAGACAAGACGACAACATTTCTAGAATCCTAAGAATTTGAGAGTAGCACGTCCTGAAATATTACACGAATGAAATAATTTAATTTGATTAATCAAGCACATTAATGTGAACTTTTGCCTCAAAAAGTTCTACCTATTATACACAATTTTCTGAGGATGGCTGGATTTTGATCCTGTATCTTCTATGATTGTCATCAAAATTCAATTTGAATAAAAGTTTAGATTCCATCTGTATGATGTTTTCATCATCTTGATGTAAAATAAAGTGGCTCCCAACTTTGGAAGTTGGGTTACCCTCATCATAGATTAATTTGATCACACCCTGCCAGGTCAAAGAACCTACTGTGAATGTTAATTTTCAAAGCAGCCACAGAATATTGGCAATTCTGACTTTGGTTTAAAGGAGCATATTGTGTATGTATACGTGGGAATCGGAATCTACAGTGAACCCATCTCATCCAAAGGCTACTTATTCATATTGTGTTGGTGGTCACTCATTTCTCATCTTGAAAAGTGATTCTACAGAGAAGCAGTGGCAGAGCTAGATGTTTAGGCCAGAGGGGCAGGTCTATTGTTTGGGACGCTTTGTGGTGGTCAACTCCCATCATGTGGAAGGCGGGATTCACCAGCCTCGAGCCTCCAAAGCAGGAAACAGGTCACGCCCCTGACCACTGTGTGCGCATTCCAGCAGATACGTTATGACTGCAACCGCCAGGGTTGGCGCTAGCTGAGAATTTTTTAGAGGGAGTCTCCCTCCTTAGCTCCATAAAAAAGAGGGATCTCAAATTTTTGGTAGGGATCCTTCCGCCTCGGGTTTCATGAAAAAGAGGGATTTCGAATTTTCGGCCGAAGGCTTGGCGCCTTGCTGATAGAACTGACCATCCCTGATGTGTAGAACTTATCAACTTAGCAGTTAGCACTGTAGTGACTGTAAAAAATCTTTTTAAAATTAAAAAATTCCCCTCCCGGCCGTTAGAATTTGCGGGAATCCATTTCGCGATGCGCGATTCTCGCAATCTAGCGCCAACCCTGGCAACCGCCCATGCCACTGGACATGGTCAAGCAACTCTGGCTGCAGCGTAGTGTCGAGTGTCGAGTTGTTTCTGCTCACTCGGAGCGTCCAGCATGATGAGGGTTAAATGTTGAAATCCTGTAGCTAAAAATGGTGGCAATAGTCATTGAAAGGACGCTAATAGTCAATTGAGCGAGTCAATTGGGGGAATGGTAGCTCTGCCACTGCAAAGAAGAAATTGTTTAACCTAGGTCTAGCACGGGCTTCCTCAAATGGTGGCATGTGCGCCACTTTTTGCCCTTCGGCATGGGTTGAAGTGGCGCATAAAAAAAAATTGTGATAAAAAAGGATCCTGAAAACAAAAATTGTCATTTGTTAAGAAATTGTATGCCAGGAGGGCCCTCCCATGACACTTTAGAAGCCTAAAACCCTGGCCTGGAGCTTGAGCGGGCCCTTGGACCCCACACCATTAGATGCTCCGCTCGCTCCGCTTGCTCCGCTTTCATGGTCAGTGGCGCAATAATTTCATCATGTGGCACTTCAAAAAATCTAATTGAGGAAGCCTGATCTAGCATAATATAGTGGTCCAAAGCAGCATTTCATATCCACCCATGTACAAATTGTGTCATTCCACTTATTCTCCAGTCTGGCCTCAATATACTGCCAGTACGAGAGACCAGTAGACAGTGTGGGCCAGACAACAATATAGCCCCGGGGGCATGTTATGGTACACTGCACACTGTTTCAATCTACAGAGGTGTATGTTCTTGGTAGGAATACAACAGGATGAATTAACCCCATTCTACTGCAGACAAATTGGTATACAGTTGTAAGCAAGATCCTCAATGGGTCCCACTTTCACACTTGCTTGTCCAGGACTACTCAATGCTGAGCACCGAGTATACACAATTACTGTACATACAGTATCGTTTTCAAGTTTCCATCCCTAAATCAAACACAATATACTCCTTTAACACTCTTTGTACTGTTATGAAGGTGATGACAGAAAGAAGATAACACAAAAACCATCCCCACCCCTCATTATGTCTCATCCTCCTCGGAGCCGCTTCTGTTTCCAGACCCGTTGTGGAGTAGCTTGACCTCCATCTCCTCGTCGTCCATTCGGCGGTACTTGACTGCAGCATTGCCGGTGACCTTCAAGATGATGCTGGTGCTGGCGTACACCACTACCAAGACGAACATGTCTGCCAGCAGATGCCAGGTGAAGGATGCTGTCGTCAACATAATATTACCCATGCTTTCCTGGTCCCACTCCTTCCCGCTCGGGGGCCAGTAGAGGACTATACCCACCTGCCAGAACCATGTCCCCTGCCAGAGTGTGAAGAGGACCCTCATGTGAGTGAATAACCGCTCCTTGGGTTTCAGGATCTCTAAAAACGCTGACCCGGCACACATGAAGATGGCAATCACCAGGCACTGGTGCAAGAGAATGTCGAGGTGCTCGCGACCGTGGGTGTGAAAGAAGAAAAGAAGACCCTCAATGAAATATGCCAAGGCCCCCATTGGCTTCTCGTAATACTTGGCATCTGGGAGGACAGTCTTGCCCAACACCTGCGTTGCTCCATAGAGACCAAAGTAGGTATACATTGTGACGTGCTGCCACTCCACCTGGTGTTTAAATTCTCCATTTTCGTCAAACATGTTCCACTTTGGCGCCGGATAGCTCATTTCGCCGATCCAGCCTAGCACCCCAAAGAAGGTTATGATCATCCCTTCAACAGGCAACTTGTGGATGATCCGCATCAACCTACCTTTAGGCTGGATCCTTCCATTGTCGAGGGCAATCTGGTTGTATGCATACTGGATCATCCACCATATCGAAAAGACGATGAAGAAGAAACCGGGCGCTGCGTGACCGATGAAGGTACCCATGACTAGGAATAACTTCTATGGAACCAGTTATGTAGGTAGGTAGGAGTGAATTGTCGTCAAACCAGCTATAGGAATGCCCCTACAAGAAACAAGGAATTTAAAGAATCGAAACATCAACGCATGAATCACAAGGTTATTTTGAAAGTGTTTCTGTGACCCAAAAGTATAAAAATACCACCACATTAACATATAGTAATAAGTAGGGCATACCCACTTCAAAAGAAATGAAAAATTCTCATGTAGGATGAAAGAAAGAGAAAACTAGTGGTATTTGAATACAAATTAGTTGTCCGATTAACCCTATAGACCCCTGGTTCCTAATCAATTTGTATGGCGGGCCAAATTATTTTGAAACTGGATCTCGCGGGCTAAAGAGAACCCACCATGGTTGGGGCTCGGTTGAGACAAAATTGAAAATTTATACTCGTAGTCCTAGTTCACCTGAAATTAACCTTCAAAACGCAGGTAGCTAACCCAGACCTGCAAGTGAATGGGCAAGTTGATTTTGAGAAAATAAGGTGATGCCCTATTAATAGTATTACACATATTTCTACGGATGAATAACATGCCCATGTGTGATTACCAGCTAGGGCCGGCAGTTCCTTCTCTAGAGAGGGGGGGGGTGATTTTTTATTACAACACTTTGCATGTTCGGCCAGGGGGTACAGTGGGCAGCCTCAGCTCATGAAACTACTACAAAGCGATTTTTTTCCAAAAGTTTCAGCGGTATTTCTCATGAAATACCAAAATAATTTCCCAAAACTTACTGGTCTGAGGATTTACAAGCGATTATTGTTTTAGGCTACATAACATGCATCGATCTACCAATCGCATGCACCATGCCTCCCTTTCCCTTCTGGTGCCCAATACTGCACATAGACTGTGTACTCCTTGTGTTTACCATATCAAAATCTATGCTTTTTGTTCACAAAGATACTGATAGATTGATGGATGCATTGTGTTATGCGGCACTTGTATAACAGTAAAACTGTTGAAGCCAGTGGCGTACCCAGGAAATTTTCAGGGGTGGTGGGGCCAAGTTCCCATTTCCCCCAACTGACTCCCCTTTCCCCCTTATTTCTTCCATTTTTTGTCTCAAATTCCCCTGCGTTCCCTTGCACACGCCACTGGTAAAAGCACTGTATTCTTTTTACAACTCAATGGGGCCCATTAACAGTTAATATATGCCATTATAATTGTGCAAATTTGTATCCTTTTAAATTCCTATATTTGTATAATCTGATGGTCAACATATTTGTATCAAGTTTAAATATTATGCAAATGACAATTCTCCATAAAACACTACAAAATTGCTTGTATGATTGGTGCAAATTTTTATCCTTTTAAATTCCTATATTTGTATTATCTGATGGTCAACGTATTTGTATCAAGTTCAAATATTATGAAAATGACAATTTTCCATAATACACTACAAAATTCTTTAGCTTTATTTGCTCAATCTAAGTTCACTATATTTATATTATATACTCTTCTCAATTTAATGGTAATTTCTTCCACCAAATCCTTCAGGTTTATGCTTAGCTTTTGGCAATCTACAAGCAGCACTTAGTTTCACCTTCAAAAATAAGGTCTAGCTGTATACATGTATATATGGACCATAATTACGAAGAAACTGGAAATAACTGGCAGAACAGACAACTGTGTACATACCATACTCGCACAGGTATCGAGAAGTTCTTGGTGAAATTGATTTATATTGATCGAAATTATACTGCAATAAACAAGACTGGAACAAGAGAGCCGAGTGGCTATGTGATTCCTTGCTCTTTTATTTTAGAACATGCCATGACCAAAATTGGTTGATTTCTGTGTTTGACATTTCAATTGACCTTCGACCTCAAATGAAC